>VBSM01003200.1:5076662-5099162 GCA_008086735.1 Cheirogaleus medius | reverse complement strand
AACCCTAACTCATATATGCATTTAAAAGCTTTCAAAATTAGAGTCTGTTCTCAAATTCTGTCTTGATCTTTTCCATTAATTAATTTATTTCCTTGTGTCTTTCCCAAGGGCACATTTCTCATAAACTTTGAGGACAGTTTATGAAAATGAAAGAGCATTTTTCCCCAGTAATGTTTTCATAGTTATAACTTTTGAGAACAATTTCTTGAGAGATGTTTTGGGAGTTGTATTCTGGAACATATTATCTTCATGGTCTTCTCCCAATAGGATGGATAAATAATCTTGCCTTAAGAGTTGCATGGAATCTTCTGGTTTCAGTAGAAATGATAAATATTCCACTTACAGAAGCTGCAGGAGTAGACTTTAAGCCTAGGGATGGCACACCTGGGAGTGATCATAGGAAAAAGACTGATTCTCACAGGACACACTGAGGAATAAGAGTTGAGTTATCACCAGTTACTCAGGATTCTCCTGAACATTTGGGAGGGAAGGGCATCAGGAGAAAAAGGGAAGGAGAGCTTCATAGGCACTGAATGGGAACCTTGCCCTTGTCAGGGTATCAGTGAAAGCTGGGCCAAGATAGCTTGGTCTTCTAACTAGGAGTGCTGCTGACTCCTCCATTTCACAAGTTGTACTCTTCACCTACAAAGTGTCTTCTGGTCAGTTACACTATGGCCCCATTATGCCAGCCACGTGACAAGTGATCATCATGCAGCATGACATGTGCTTTGCAACTGATGGAATGAGTATGGGTGCTATGAAGCAATAACAAAGGGAAAGGAAACAGAAGGTATATGACAAGAAGCAACATCAGAGTTGGAATTTTGCCAGGTGGAGAAAGGGTATGAGTGTGTTTATGTTGGGGGGAGAGGGGAGAGAAATTTAAGCAACAAATAACAAAAGACATGGAGGGAGTAACAGCACAGATGTATTCCAGAAATGGCAAAGAGAACCAGAATTCATGAGGAATGAGGCTGGGGTCAGATTTTGAAGAGCCTCACTTGCTACAAAGGAAATTTAAGTTCATTCTGCAGAAAATCTATGAGACAGATACTTATTGTTATACTATGATGACTGTCTTCTTAGATGCTCTGGGTTTAGAAAGAATTCTGATAATGGTAGATGGAGGAATTGAATATCAGTGTTCCAAATTTAGGAGACCAATCTGAAGGCTTTGTAGGAGTCAAAGTCCCAGAAGATAAGGGCAAGAACAGGAAATGAGGCGACAGAAACAGAGTGAGACACAGGATCAAGAAAGAATAGGATCTGAGTGACCTGCTGACTCTGGGATAGTAGAGAAGGGAATGAGGCAAGGATAACTTTTGTCATCTGTTTTTTCTTTCCTGGAATTATTTCCATGGCACAGTCTCTGGTATGAAATTACTGAGTCAAACAATGGGTACAGTAATTCATATGGCTCAGGAAAAATAATTTACATTGCTATCAACATACATGTAGATGTTGCCCCCACAGGTTGGCTAGTCTTAGTTACAACATGTTTTTACTTTTATTGCTTTAGTCAATGCAACTGCTCTCTCTATTCACAAATTCTTTGTATTTACCTGTATTCCATTACTGGTAAAATTAAAGTGTTTTTTTTTCTAAAATTTGCTTTAGTATTTATTTCTTCTGATGTCATTATCTCTTGTGCTTATTAGCTGTCTGGCCTTGGGCAAGTTACTTAACTAAAGCCTTAGTATCCTCACCCATACATAGGGGAGAGTAGTTATACTCACTGAGGGACTGTTGTGATATAAAATAGGATACCAGAGTAAAAGCCTAGCCCTGGCTTGGCACAGAGTAAGAATTTAGTAAATTATTATACTTATAATAAAGTGTTAATGTTGCTGCAAACCTTTACCTATAATATATATTTAGAATATATGCTTCATTTCTTATATGTCCATATATATTCATAGAAGAAATGAAGCATACATTCTCTCTATATTTATATATTTATACTTTAAATATATAAATATATAAATAAATTTTTTGCATTTATATAAGTTATTTATTTTACTCCATTTCTTATTTCCACTAAAAAACATTAAATTTTTGATCTGGGATAAGTATATTATCAAATTTTATTATCCTAAGTTTGTCAGACATTATATATATATCATATATATGTATATATAAAACAGTTGGGTTTATTTCTGAATTCTTCGTTTCTGTCCATTTTTCTACTTTCATGTTTTTGAGTCTGTAATGCACTCCTTAAAAGTTATCACCTCATACATGTTCTGAATCTGGTAGCACACGTTTTCCTTCATGGTTCCTTTGTAAGTGGTTTCTTTGATAGTTTGCTCATTCATTTATTTATTTTGTTTGGATTTTAGAACCACTTTGTGAAGATACATAAAGCAAAATTCTGGTACCTTAAATGGAACCTTGTTAAATTCATAAATTATCTTAGAGATAATGTCATTTCTATTACACAGCATTTATTCTTTTGTCAAAAGCTTATATGTCTACATTTATTTGAATCTTTCTTACTTTTCCCATTATTTTTTGTTGTTTACTTTATTTGAGCAAAGTACTGGGAGACTCAGCTATCATTTGGGGATGTTAATACTTGTTTGTTCATCTAAATCACTACATTGCTGTTAGGGTTGCTCATAAGCATTATGAAATATATACCCATTTATTTAAAATGTTACAATACAAACAAGGATATGTTACAATAAAATACAATTATATAAACAATTTTGTTTCCCAATCAGTAAGATTCTAGAGGGAAGGAACCATGTCTTTTTCTTGTGATATCCACAATACTTCATCACATGGTGCCAGACCACAACAGAAACTCAATAAATAATTCTATGTTAGGGGAATGAATAGTGATAAAATAAAAAAAAAATTACAAGGAAAAGGAATAGGTTTAGGGAATAGTATGGTTTGGAAAGAATGAGTTCATTTAATCTTACTTCATCTCAATATAATCTCATAATTCAATATTGATAATATATTAATAGATTTCCTTCTGCTGAGCTCTTTTTGTAGCAAAATTTTAAACCTTTATATTACTGAGATATAAGTTATTTGTGTCCTTCAACCTTTCTAGTATTTCCTCCTTAGTGCAGCTACTCTGCTGAAAATGAGATAGTAGCTGGGAGTTTAGTAAAGGAGGAGATGGGAGGGGAGGGAAATGTTATATAATTATCCACCATTTGACTCCAGAGCTAAGAATCAGAAATATGCCAAGATCACAGTAATAACCATTGTCATGCCAGATACTAACCAGAAGCTTTTCACATACTGTTCTTAACCTCAAATTAAAGGTGAACCAGAAAGACTTCTACTTGCCAAAACCATAGTTCAGATTTTAGTTTCCTTGCAACCTTTTCTGGCTGCCCTAATGTCTAAAGCTAAAACTCCTCCCACCATGTCTGCAGTATGGAAAGAGGAACCCTCATGTAAGGCTTTGATTGTTCACAGAAAAGAATATTTTGTTTATAATTACCATTTTTGGGAAATTATTAAGTATACAAAACACATTCCATTGATTTGATATTTCAAGTACTTTGTTTTTTTCTTTTCTTTTAAGCATCTCAAGGGCTAACAATGTGACCTTATCATGAGAACTGGCCAAAACTCAAATATTTGCATTGAGGAGCTTCTAGGCTTTTTGGTTCATTTGTAACATGGAGTCTTATGCAGATGCTTTATGTAGCAGAATGACCTTTTAATTTTCTGAATAAAAATAAAATGAACTTTTAAGGTATAGCACCATTAATGTCTCCTTTGGATCCTAAATGCATTAAAAGCTCACTCCATATACAAACTCTGAAGGGAAGTCAGTCCATGAGTCTTATAATAAAATCTGCATAGTAGTTTAGAAAGCACTTTCCCTCAAATTATCTAATTGTGCTGAAATCCTCATTATAACTCACTGAAGTGGATAGGGCAGGTGGTTTTATTATTATTTCCCCTACCCATCTCCTCCTTTTTAGTGCACGGATGGATTAACTGAGGTTAACCTAGAAAGCTACAGGACCCAGTCTTAAACCTGGTTTGCTGACTTTAATTCCTACAAATCAGAATTTCTCAATCTGGGTACTATTGACATTTTAGGTTGGATAATTCTTTCTTGTGGAGGCTGTCCTGTGCATTGTAGGATGTTTAGCAGCACCCCTGGCTTCTACCTACTAGATGCCAGGAGCACTATCCCCTTGCCCAACAATTTTGACAACGAAAATTGTCTCTGGGCATTGTCACACGTCCCCAGGGGGAAGGTGGGGGAACCACCCTGGCTGACAACCACTTGAAGCTTTTCAAAATGCCAAGTCACATGTAAGTGATAATGAACTCCATTTCTACAGAGACTCCTCTATTTCATATCTGCTCAGCCTTACAGGACACAGTTGCTAGATATGTTTTCAGATACCAGCTGGATTACTTCCAGCAAGAATATTGCAGGCAATATAGTAGTCCCTCTTATCCATGGGGCATATGTTCCAAGACCCCCACTAGATGCCTGAAACTGTAGGTAGTACTGAACCCTATACATACAATGTTTTTTCCTATATGTATGATACAGTGTGAATGTTTGTCCTCTCTGAAACTCATGTTGAAACTTAATCCCCAACGTACCAGTATTAAGAGATGGGAGTCTTTAAGAGGTAAATCGTGGATTAGTGGATTAATGAGTTAATGGATTAATAGGTTATCTTGGAGTGGGTTCGTTATTTGGAGAGTGAGTCTGTCATAAAAGCCAGTTTGGCATGTACCATGTGATGCCCTGCACTGCCTCAGGACTCGCAGAGAGTCCCCACCAGCAAGAAGGCCCTTGCCTATAGGGCATTGGAGCCAGAAGAGTTTTGTCATACAGGACAATACTAAATTAAGATGCATAATCAGGCAACCCAAAAGAAAGGAGTTTTCCTTTTCAATAAAGCATCCTCAAGCCTTAAAAAAAAAAAAAAAGGAAAAAGAAAAAAAAAAAAAGACCTTTCTCAGATACAGAACCTAGACCTTGGACTTTCCAGCCTTCAGAACTGTATGAAATAAATTTCTTTTCTTTTAAATTACCTAGTCTCAGGTATTTAATGATAGCAACATAAAATAGACTAAGACAACACACACACAAGGGCTGTCCAGAAAGTATCCAGCCATGCAATAGAAAAATTATGAAAATTATGGCTGTATACTTTTCAGACAGCCCTCATACCTAGGATAAACTTTAATTTATAAATTAGCCACAATAAGAGATTAACAACAATAACTAATAATAAAATATAACAATGATAACAATATACTATAATATAAGTTATGCGCAGTGTTCTCTTTCTCTCTCAGAATATTTTGTTGTATTATACTCGCTTCTTTTTGGACTACATTTGACCATGGCTAACTGAAACCATGGAAAGTGAAATCGTGGATAGCGGGGGAGAGGGGGGACTACCGTACTCTCATATTTGTTAAGAGCACTTCACTCATTTGGGATGTCTCATTCAGATTAAGGTAGAAATCTTGGCTAGGCTTGGTTTTTTTCTCTGATGAGCCACAGACCAGGATGTATATTAAAGAACTGTCATGATCATTAGTGCAGTTCACCAAATATTTCTGTTCTCCTGCATTCTGGGAACAAAGCAGGATTGCATTTCCTGGCCCTCCTTATGGGTGGGCAGTGCCTCACAACAAGTTCTGTCCAAAGAGTTGAATGGGACCTCATGTCATGTGTAGGCCAGAGCATTTAATTGCTGATGAGAGAACCTCCTGAGCTTTCTCTTTCTTCTGATATGGTAACTGGTCATGGCTGAGATAGTGGGTGCTTGAGTCTCTCTGTGAGCTTCGGGCCACTAAGTGACAATAATGAGTAGAACACTCCTGCTCATCTGCAGTAAACATAAAGCATGAACAAGAAATGAATCTTATGTGTTTTAAGCCACTGAGATTTTAAGGCTGTCTGTTACCTTAGCGTAACCCAGCTTACTCTAACATAAGAACTCAAAGATGAAGAACAAAAAGATTACATTAAATTAAGATCACCTATATTAAAACAGAAAATATGATATAAAACCACCTAAACTTTCTTAGTCTCAGGGTCTGTCCTGAAAACTTCTCTATTTTCATTCTCTTTTTAGTATTCAAAAATTGTTTCAATGTGGGTTTCTATATACTTGATAAGGTACGTAAATTGTGCTATTCTATTATGCCAAACTCATTTTTTCATTCATTCAAATAATAGTTATTGAACACTAAATATGTACCGAGTGTTATTTGAGATATCTTTTTCATTTCATATTGCTTTCGACACCTTTCTTGTGATGAAGATAAACAGAAGAAAGAAGAGGGAATTCACTTTACCATCTGAGGGAGGGAGATATTTAGGAAATGAATTTGAGGGTGTGTGTGTGTGTGTATTTAACTTTCCATTTACAAAGAGACTATCAGAGAAAATGGAAATGATTTCACATGAATGGCCAGAAATTTCCCCCCAATATCATCTCCTGCTTTCTTACATGTAAAACAGGGATGATTTCAGAGATTTCCACATAGAGCATAGGCTCAGCATTAGCCTTGGAGGTGGAGTGATGAGGTTTCATTTGTGGCTTCCTAATTGACTGGCTGGGTGGTTTCAGGCAAGTGACTGAACCTCCCTGTGCCTTATTTTTCTCAGCTATAAATGGTAATTCCAACAGTGCTGAACTCAGAGGGCTACTGTAAAGAGATTAAATAAGGCAATGCATAACAGGCTTCCAACAGTGCCTGGCACATGCTCAGTGCTCAAGAAATGTCAGTTCCAGCATTTTTAAGGAATGTTCTAGTAAGTGATGAATAAAGCACTGAAGTGGGACTGAAGTTCCACTGAAGCACTGAAGTTCCAAATGTCATAGAACATGCCTACTTTATTCACCTTTTCATCCTAAATGTTTTGCACAGTGCTTAGTACAAAGAAGATATTGAGAAAACCTTCAACCGAACAAATATAGCACTGATGAGGGATGAGAAGAACCAACTCCCAGGTTTACTCCTAACCTCACCGCTGTCTACTTCCTGTTCGCTCACTGTGCCCAGCTCAGAGGCCCTGTGAAAGTCATTGACTCTCTAGATGTCTTTCCTCTTTTGTAAAATGAGGGGATGATACAAAAGAGCTATAAACTATAGAGCCATAAAATATAACTGATAATCTGAATTCTAATGCCCTTTCCAAAAAAAGATGATAAAAACCTTATAACATAATTTTTACTCGAAAATAATCAACAGTATGGAGACTCTACAAAGTTGCTGTAGTATAGTTTTAGAATTTTCAAAAGAAATTTAATACTGACTGCTTGCTTCATCAAAAAGGGCAGTAAAACTTGCTGGCACTAATGCTATCACTCAGTGGTGGCTACTTTTCCCCAAGACTTCTGCAGAGAGGGAAAGAGAATGAAGCTGGATAAAGAGCAATTAATGGTCCTGCTATCATATATTAAACTTTTCTTGGTTTTTCAATCTATCTAGGCTTGTATGTGAAAGAGAAAAGCTTGACTCACAGGCAGAATAATCAAAGTGACTTAAGCTTTTAGACTCAGTTCCTCTGCCCATAAAAATGGGATAATAATGCCTATTTCATTGGGATTATCATGAATATTACATGAAATAACCATGGAAAGAACCAGGAAAGAAGCAAACTTTCAATTAAAAGCATAAGAACAATTATTATTGAAGTTATTTACAAGAAAACTACTTCCCTATAAATGTTAACAGTGTTGAGTATAATTCTTTTGGCTGGTATCGCATGGTATATAAGTTGGTTTTATGATCTGAGTTTTAGATTTGCTAATATAGTACCAAGAAGAGACAACAGACAAAGAAATGTCTGCCTGCTAGGTGATCCTTTCTGTGGGAGAGCTAGTTAAGAGAACAACTCTGGATGGTGAATTGGGGAAAAAAATTAATGTTTACAGTTAGAGAAGCAGTTGAATCAGAAAACAAGAACATGAAAAGGCAGCACAGCATAGTGGTTAAAGCACTATCTAGCTCTGTGTGGCCTTACTTAACTTCTCTGTGCCTCAGTTTCTCCACCTGGGAAAAACGGAGATAGTAATACTGAACAGGATGGTCTCGAAGAGTTAAAGAGTTAATATTTACAAACAGCTTAGAACAAATACGGTAAGTGCAATATAAGTATTTGTTAAATAAACCAGAGGGGCTATAAGAATGGCTGAAGGTACACGGAATGGCCTGTTGGGAAACCTTTGGAGCAGAGACCAGCAAAGTGGCCTTCCAAGGGCACAACCTGGAAAGTACCAGGCTCATTCATCCATTCAATGCTTGGGCTCTTCCTCTGTGCAAGGTAAGGTGCTGTGGCCGTGAAGAGTTGATTCATATTTGAAATGACAGAGATGGACCTGCGGCTACAGCAGAAAGGAGCCCCAGCTGAGGCTGCAGTACAGAGACAGGTACATAGACAATATGCCATCCCTTCCTGTGGGCTTCTACAGCACTTCCCAAGTATTTCACGGCATCCTAGTTACCTGTTAATTATATATGTGTCTCTTCAGGACAGAGCTCACTGAGTGGGACACTGTGTCCTGTTCACTGTGGAATCCCTTTTCACAGTGCTCAGTAAGTCTGTGTTGAAGTAGAGCCAAAGTGTGCACTAAGACTGGACCTGTCATTGCTGAGCACGAGGTGCGTATTGCTCTAAATTGCTCAAGGTCAATGTGTGGGAGAGGAGAGCTGGGAGCCCAAGAATATGACCTTTTGAGTAGAAACCTAGTCTTCTTTGTAGTGGTGGTTTCAAATTACCTAGTGGGAAAAGTGGCTCAGAAGTCTTCCGCTGACGGATTTCCTTGAGACTCTTTTCTCAGTTCATCCAGAAACACCTCAAAGCTGGCACAAACAAAACTGAACTCACCAGCTTTGCAAATGAGCTGAGTTTTCCTTTCCTTCCTTCCCTACAGCCATCCATCTATCAAATTCTTTTCTGTGTTTTCCTGGGAACAGCCCTCTCATACAAGCCCTCTCTCTCACTAACTGCTCTGCTACCACTTCACAGAAATCACACTTGGGTACCACCCCAGGGGCTTACAGAGATTCTGCCTACGTCCCATTGCAAGATACAGCTTCCTAAAACCAAGTTTCATCACATTTCTTCCCTGTTCAAGATCTTGGCTCCCTAATCCTTACCTTTACCTAATCTACTTTGGTTATCAAGATCTTGCAGATTTTGGCCCTGCCCTACTGGTGTAATGTACATATTAACTTACTAGGGTCTGCACGTAGGATCTTCTGTTCTGTTTAGATTAGTGACCTCACAGCACTAATCATTGAAGTTTTTCTCTCATTTAAACACAGTATCTAAAATGTTCGCTTCTGTGTGCTCTGCCCATGTCGTTTCCCCTTTTGAAATAACTTAATCCTTCTTTTCAGGCTATTCAAGTATGAGCCCTTCAATTAACAGTCTAAGTCACCTGTGTCATGACTAACATGTAATTATCTTATGTTTCATTCTTTTTTTTCCTATGCATATGCACAAGTGTTCCCTCCTCAACAAAACTATGACTTCCTTGAAGACAGGGAGTTTTTATTATTTTTACCCATTATCTAATAAGTATTCGCTTACCTGCAGCATTGTGTCAGGTATTGCACTGGGCTTTGCGGCATAGCAACGAACAAGACAGACACAGTCTCTCTCTTCCTAGCACCCACATTCTAGTATATATGTACATGTGTGTGCATGCATATGTGTTAAATGAAAAATTTACACATATAATTTGAAACTGAGGTAATAAGCACCATGAAGACAAAGTATGGAGTGCTGAGAGACCATGACAAAGCTTCATATTGAAAGAAAATGCCCCCAAGATGAGATCAGAAGGATAAAATAGAAACAAACAGGTAAATGTGCAAAGATCTACAGAAGCCAGGTGCCTTAGAGGAACTGAGACAGGTCAGTATCCACAGCTGCAGAGGGCAGGGGAGCCATCTGAGATGAGGCTACTCAGGTACGGTTGAACACAGTTCCTGACACTGTACTAGACTCAAGAAGTCCGTGCTAAGCGAGAGTAAGCTTTAGGAGGTCCTTAGGAGTCATAATGCACAATGGTAAAGGTCATTTTTGAAATTTTATGGCTTGTGCATTTGGTTTTCAAACAATACTGAACACCCAGAACCTAAAAGACACTTAAACACTTATGAAAGGTCTGAGAATGCTCATTTTACTGACCCAAACATGACCAGTGAGGATGAAGGGTAAAGGAAATGGCCCCGAAAAGGCTCCACATGACATTACTTTTGTCTTTTTCAAGTTCAATAAAAAGGCATGGACCAATGATAACTATGATATAGACTGTGGTCCATGCCCCATTATAAGTTAGATGCCAAAATGCTTTACACAGGCCACCTAACAGATGGTAATGTATTTCAGCCATTACCAACGTGAGCAGGATTCAAACCAGTGACCCCAGAGGTGAGAGGTTGTACATCCAATTACAAATTCCCACTTTCCTTAAGTGTTAAGATGCCTAAAGCAATATATTTTATTTACATCAAGATGCATTGTATAAACTATATTTGATAAAAGAGATGACTTCACGTTCTCAACTTAAATCAAAGAATGCTTACTTAAGTATTTTTTTAATTGAATCAGACTTTAATGCCATCGTATAATCTTTTGGTTAACAGTGCTCATCTTCATTATTCTAACAAAGGGAAACATGGAAATTAATTCGTAAGTTGTAGAGCTTATGTCATCTATAAAAATACACATTAGAAAATTCAAAAGAGGTACCTGGGACATCTGTGAAGGTTTCTCCAAGGACAGAGACGTGAAAATTGAGTCCTAAGTCCTTAAGATGCATTAATACCTTAAAAAAACTTTCTGGATCTTTATCATGCTCCCTGGAAATAAACACACAAAATATAACTTGTGTTACCTTAGGGTATGTGTCAGGAAAAGAGGTTTCACTTCTCACGGTATCAAATCATTCTGTGGTCTATTGGGGGTTAGGGGAGCCTCTGGCATCCAAGCAGAGATTTCTCCCTACAACCTTGTATTGTAGTATCAGCAGTGAGTGTTTTCATGTCTGCAAACTTCTCTATTATGATTAAAATCCAGTTTTATTGAGGCTTTAAGGCTTTGTAGCCTTTTATTCAAGGAGAAATCTGCCTTGTTTTTCACATCGTAAGGTTACTATAGAATGTATATTTTCCTTTTTCCTAAAATGGTTACTTTTCCACTTAACATATATTTTTTTTTAAAAAGAACAGTCTTCAAAGGATGATTCTCTACTGATCATGAGAATGTACCAAAGATGCTTTTCATTTCCATGGGTCTGAATACCTTCCTCTCACATTTACTGAGTCCCTTTGTGCCCACAAGGCACGCACAATTTAGGGAGTGAGATTAGAGACCCTCTCACTAATCTCTCATTTAAAATAATTGAATGGAGAATTATAAATACATCAAAAGGGGATAGGTCTGGGTCTATGTCCGCTGAGCATTGACTTAGGAGTGGAGTTATGCAACATATAAAGGAATAATAATAAAGATAATTCTTTCATTTAGTAGAGGCTTTGAAACACATGGATTATTTTGTGTTTGTTTAGCTTGTCAGTCTTCTTTGTAAATGACAGAATGAGAGGGTAAAGGACACTAAAATTAAAGAAAAAAATCTACAATTCAACAAATCACATTAAGATGAAATGAGTTTTTTTTTTTACATCCTAAGGTGTGAATATTTCAGTATTTCTTGCATTTAATTACACTGTTTTAAATTATCTTATTTCAGACAGATGTGGACCAGATGTCTTCAAAATATTTGTTTTTTTATTTATAATTCAGAATTTTAACTTCTTTTTTATATTATGGAAAAATAGTTATATATCAGCAATTGAAATTCTCATTTACTAACTAATTATGTAAAATAAATCTGTAAATTGATCAAACTGCTATATGAAATATGAAAATTACATCATTCAGAAAATCTCAAGAAAAATGACATCTGCAACCCTAAATGTGTTAATTCACAATTCAGTCAATATTTTCAGTATCATGAATTAAAACAAATGCATTTTCTAATTAACATTTTAAAACAGCATTTATAATCTTATGAAATTGTAAGATCTTATAGAATTAAAATTCTATAACCATTTATTTTAAGCTCTGCATGTCTCAGTTTGATTTTATTTCAAACAATAAAGAATGCATTGGCAAAATGTTCATCGCTTTTTAAGATGATGTGCATTACATACATACATGTGCCACTGGGAAGTCTTTGGATAGTTTTTATACATACTACTACTGTGGGCAAGAACAAAAACTCAAAACAGTTTGAAAGTAAAGAATACACCATATGCTATCTTCAACCATATCAATCAAATAGCTGCCACCTAATCTATAAAATGTTCTTTTAGTCTGATTCTCTTGGAAATACTAAGATGAAAAGAATGGAAACAATATAATAATATATCTTAGAGAGGGAGTAACACTATAGGGAAATCTAGCCAGTCAGTTCTCTAAATTTTTCATTTTGAGTTCCAAAATTTTGGCTATGGATACCCAAGAGACCATCTATTCTAAATATTTCCTGCCTTTTTTTGTATTAAAGTAAAAGTAGATGAGATTTTGGGTTGGGAGGAAGTTTAATAGGGTAGAGGCTGTAGTTCTTAAAAGATTCCAATGTGAATATTTTCAAAGCAGCAGGCTATATAAACTTCTATTTTCAGGGTTCTGTACAAGATAAACACATTACAATCCTGCTGTATGCTCTAGATATTTCCTATAGGTGAACAAAAACTTTCATAGTCAAGTCACTTTGCATAAGAACACAAAAGAGATTTGTGTGAATCCCTTCTCTTTTTGTTTAAACCATAGCATATGGCAGAATGTAAGGTGAGATTTTTCTTCCCCAAAATTATCCCTCAGAAAAAGAGGCATTTTAAATTAAAGTCCTTATAAAGTCTCTCATAATACCAGGCACTCTCTCAATTACTTTATTTTGAACAAAGTACTGTTTAGTTAAAATGCATTAGCCTGAAACAACGTCAAGTGATGAGAGTTTCGGCTAGTTTTAGCAGTCATTCACTGGATAGCACTGGTAAAAACAGAAGCAAAGGAATTTAATACTGAGTAGGTAATTATTTTGGGAGACATGACCTAACAATTCTAAGTGCTGGATGTTGTTGAATTCAAGTATTTTAAAGACCCCTAAAAAAAGTAATAGGGTAAGTGGTTACTGGAGATCATAAGTAGTAAGTGGATTTTTATAGCTGGGGAAAAGATTTCCAGTTATGGCATCATACACAGTTTCACAAAGTCCTGCACACCAAACCACTCAGACTGAATTCCAGATGACAGGTGGTGAAAACAGGCCAGCTGCCTGTAAAGGTGGCACCATTTTAAGTCAAGAATGTATGGGAGAGGGAGTTGGACCAAAACTGCTTCATGAAATATAAGAGTGGGGAAAAAGCAATACTTCTAGAAATATTTCTCATGATATGTGCTTTAAAGTATTATTTATGTCTAAATTAGTAGATTGCATATTATAAGTATATATCCACAGTTATTTCATCTGTGTCATTCAAAGTTTAATATCGTCAATTTAGCTGAAAAAATTTCTGGGTTTTCTTTTTAGAAAAATGGGAAATTGCCTAACATTCAATCATTAGAGATGTGCACAAATATTTTGCCACATCCATATATCAAGGCATGATGATACTCAGTGGCAGAGCTCAATATATTTTACTGGGTGAGGAACTCATTCTAGATATCCAATGGGTCATCCATGGATTTTACCCCACAACTCATGATATTAATAAACCCATTTAGCATAATATGTGAATCTATCTTAAATTCTTTTCCAAGAAATCTAGTGTGAAACTCTCATTATGTATGATTTTAACATAAAGCATTAAATACATAGGATGGGGGATTTAAAGATAATATACTGAGTGCCCCTTTCTGCTAACAGCTGTCAAGTTTAAATACTCATTTAATAATATACTCAATTCTCACAACCACAGTTATTGGTTTATGGGCTCACTCTTCTGTTCTCATCCAATGCTGGCAGGAATGTAAATTGAGACCATCTTTTAAGGTAGTTTGGTAATGTAAACAATAACTTTTGTCCCAGTAATTCCAATTTAGAAAAGTTATTCTATAAAATATACACATAGGAATTCAGCTACAGTATGTTCATAACAGCATTGTTTATAATGGCGACCATCTGTAAACAACCTAATGGAATGATAAATAAATATATTTTGATACACACATATGATGCAAGATCATGTAGCCATTAAAAATAATGTTGCAGAAATATACTTCTTGAAATGGAAAAATATTCAAAAAATACTGTTGGGTAAAAGGGAGATGACAGAGTAATATATATTATATGATCTGTTTTTGTAAGACTAATGGATGTGTGTGTCTAGAAAAGTTTGGGATGAAGTACACCAAAATGTTAACAGGGATTATCTCTAGGAGTTGTCATAATGCTTCTTTTTTTTCTCATGTTTTCTATCTTTTCTTTTAAATATTCTATATAAATCATTTTAATGCTTTTAAGAAACCATCTTTCCTTAATATTCTACCATAAAATTGTATTAATAGATGTTTTGCTTAACCTTGTAACATTTTCAGTATTTATAGCAGCACGATTCCTCCTTTCCTGTGACCCCTCCACATTTGACAGCTGTCAATTAAGCCAACTTGATTCATCACAAAACATTCCAGAAGATGAGTCAGGGTTCAAGCTTCCTCCAAATTTCCATACTCTTGAGTAGATAAGAATGAAACAGTCTGGCTGGGAATTCGTTTCTTCGCACCCCCACTATGGCAGAAGAGACCAGCGCGGAAATATTTCAAGCTTACTGGAAGCAGTAGATACAGCAAGAACAGCTTTTATTCCCAAATATTATTCAGAACATTTGAAAAGCATAAACTGTTTCCATGTGTTTTTTCTTCCTATATCTGTTCTCTCTCTGTTGCATTTCCATTTGGTTTCTTAGAGCTAAATTTCTTCTTATTCCTCATTTAACATTCATTCAGTAAATATTTATTGAGGATTTCTAAGCTCTCCATACTTGTCACTTATACTGAACTGTTACCCCTTCCTAGACATACTGAATGCAATCTCTTTAATTTAGTTGCTTGCCTTGCTTGGGCAGAAAACTGGCTCTTTATGGATGGTATAGTGTTCCTAGGAGCATGCCACTCTGGATTGACCGCTCCATGAGGGAAGGATAAATGATATCTATTTTGTTCACTACTAAGTACTCAGAGCCTAGCTGAGCAGTGATAAACAATACTTGTTTTCATCGATATCCAGTTCTTGTCTCTTTCTGGGCACACAGAAAACTCCACATTCATCCCTTTGCAGTAGGCCCAGGATTAGTTCCAGTCAATGGATTGATGTGTGTCACCTTCAGACAGAAGGACCTAACAGCAGTTCTGGATAGCTCTTTCCGTACTGTGGTGAACGTTGCAGAGGTCTTGTGTTAAGATGGTTAGGTTAAATGAGTAAAGCAATCTAGGCTGTCCCATGGAGGAGAGTTTCTGTGAATGTCATGGAGGGATCACAGAGTTGCAGATAGACAGAAGCAAAGGATCCTTCGGCAGTGGCCTGTGAGGATTGGGGACCAGGAAAACAGGAGACAGAGAATCTTGAACTGCTTGAGACTTCTATCATCATATTGAAATGGGCCATCACACAGAAATTAAATTATAGAAAAATAAAATTCTAATTTATGCATATCAGGGTTTCATGCCATCTGCACATTCAAATTCTCATCTTTCTTTTTATTTTCTTTTTGTCTACCCTGCACACAAGCCAATCATCTTTTTGTTTAAGAGCAGTGGGAAAGAGAACTTTCAAAATTCAAAGACTTTGAGTACTGTAGATCTTCCACTTTCTCTTTTTTTCAGAGATCTGTATTGTCACAGATAGTTTCCTTTTTGAAGCCTGTGATCCTACTCTTACTCCACAATTCTTCATTTATGTGTTTGGCATTTTCAAGTTATCCTTTTACCTGGTGATATTTATCGACAAGAAAGTTTTCAATTATAATGTACTGATACTAGGTGACTTTTCACAGATCATTACTCCTTAGAACATTAGCTACCTCCCTCTTTCCTTATCTCCTGAGTTTTCCCTTCAGTTTTGTCACTTCCATTCTCTTGGATGAAGGTGCTCGCTAACAATGCTAGTTCCCACCTCTGCCCTCATCCATTCTCATGCTTCTGATGTTCTCGCCTACTTTTGATAACGCTGACCATACTCTTCTTTCCTAGAAAGGATACTTGCCTGGTTTCCACATACTGTGTTATGATTATAATCTAATGACTTTCTACCCAATTTAATCTTCCCACTCATTCCATCCTGAACGCCACCCAGTGAAAACCATATTCAACAAATCATTTTTCCACTAGGTCTCACAACATGATTTTCTTTTAAATGTCTCCACTGCTAAAAGCTTAGACTTCCCAGGTTATTTCTCTCCAACAACGATTTCCACTCTCGCTGGATATTGTATACAGTAATTTTTATTCAGCTGTCTAAATTACCAATGAATTCTCTTTCTCTGCAACTCTGGCCAGGAAGCCCATAGACATCCATGCCTCAAAGAAATGGTGGGCCATGAAGTGTCTTCATTAAGATAAATGGGGTCTTTCCCACCCCTGGGATGGATGTTACTTAAGTAGTAGCCATCATCCCACATAATTTTAAAACATCATAATGTATGTAATTACTTCCTCTCAAATTTGGGAGGGACTATGGAATTAAACCCTTTCCTTTCTCCAATTCATTACTAAGTCTTTCTATGGAAAGAAAGTAGACTTAAAAAAAAAAAAAGGAACCGAACTTCAAGGACCCATGGGATAAAAACAGAAGATCCAAGACTTGTATTATCAGAGTTCAGAAGGAGATTCTATTATTTTTATAACTGCATGTGAATCTATAATTATTCAATTAAAAACTTCAATGATAAAACATGCATGCCATTGTAATAAAATGCAAGTCATTCAGAAATAAAGCAAGCACTAAAGGCCCATTTCTCACCTCTCCTGATCCCACTCCTCAGATATAATAAGCACTACCAACAACTGTTTGGTGAGTTTCCAGACCTAACTCACCATATAGATTTGTGTGAGCATATTTTTACATAGACTTTCCTCATTTTATAAATATGAGATCAGTATCAGTCATTTTTCCCTTTGCATTTTCACTAAATACATAATAGACCATCTGTTTATATCAGTGTATATGGATATCTCATTTTAAATGGTTATATAATATTTCATAATTTTATATAAAGTAATTCCCCTACTAATGGACATTTCAATTGTTTCTAAATTTTTGATGTTTCAAACAATACTAAAACCGACATCTACTTTTCCTCATAACATTCAAATTTTTCTTTTTCTTGTCTTTCCTCTTATAAATGCAGCCATTCTAGATCTCTTAATCAAGACCCTTTTTCTCCATTCCTACCATGTTCATCCTCCTTTTGGAACTAACTTACTTTCAAAGTTTTACCTACCCACTTCTGCTTACATTTAATAAGTTCCAGAACAGCAGAAGTCATGCCTTTATTTATTTACTCTTGTAGTCTCCTGTCTTTGTGCCATAATGTCTGGCACAAAGAGTAAAAAAGTACTAAATTACATTGAATCTAAATCTAGAACAATTCCCTGAGAATCTAATCCTTTTATTCCCTCCTACTGTACATATTTTACTATTTAAAAACCAGATGAATATACAGAATCTTTACTAGACACTGATGTCAACTCTTGTGTAACACTTAAAAACTAAATTGCCATCCCTAATCTATTTATTACCAACCTAGCCATTTCTTCTTTCACAAATAATTTAAAATTTATTTGCTCACCTTCATTTTTATAATACAATGTTATGACCTCATACCTTGAGAACATCACTGAGCTTCAGACTCTACCTCCACCAATTGAGCTTCCAAAAGACTATTACATTATCCTTTTCACCATGATTTTCCTCAGAAATTTCTTCTCTGAAATGTGCATTAACTAGAAACCATTAAATTGAAATTAAGCCTTCCTATCCAACATTCAAGTATTTCCATCATTCTCATCCTCTCCTTCTCTCTCTGCTGTTTTCAATTCATGCTCTTTTGCCTACAGTTCTCGTGTCTGGAACACATACTCTTCTCTACTCCCTGTCCACTGCTTCCTTTGCTTACTAAATTTATTGTTACTTGCAGTCATTCCTGAGAAATCCCATCTCACTCTGATTCACTCCTGCACTAATATTCATATACTACTGAGGATTTCATGAATGTGTTCTTTTATATTATTTCATATTTATTTGTATGCTGTTCCCTTATAATTAGTCAGAAAGCCCCACACATCAGAGAAATCCTTTGACTCCAGAAGTTGGCAGGTACTCAAAATATGACTTTAGAATGAATGAATGAATGATGGTTCCATCCTGGCTGAATAGAGAGTTATATTTTTAAAACTATGGTAGGATAGGTCTTTGAAATGACATGAAGAATCATGGTTTTTTTTTTTCTTAAATGGAGATATTAAACATGGTTTGGAATTATTAGATGCCTTTCATTGAAATGGATTTCAAATCTTAATAACAGGCTTTCATATTCAGTTGTGGACATTTTGTCATGTCTAGAAATGACAAGGTCTTCAATCATATGGGAAAGAATCTTAATTTGAAGAGAAAAACCCACTCCTAAACTTGTTTCTGATTTAAAAAATGTTAAAATACGAATGGAAAGTGATTCATAAGAAATCCCTCCAATGGGGAGAAAAATGCTAAAATTCTGTATATTTTATGTATCATGTCTTGTTTCTAGATCCATATGAGACTGCTGTGTGTTTTGGCGGACACTGAGATCTCACAGAAGAGACAGTCTCCCTTCCTCAGCGGCAACTGCTAAGCATCCCAGCCTGTCATGGCAATGATTGTGGACAAGGGTGAACACAATATGGAATGTCTGTTTTATAAAGACCTGCCCAAAATGACATGTTCTTGTTGCTACACATGTTGCATTTTTTTTCATTTCATAAACAGTATTAATTATATATCTCTTCTCTTACATTCTTACAAATGACATAAATCTGTATGACTCTACTTAGTCACTTTCATGATACTATAAAAGAAAAAGTTCAGCTCCAAACCTTGTTACCCTAGTTTTTCCTGGCTTATTATTTCAAGTTATTTAGAACTAATCACACTAAGTTCTGAAGGTAGACTAATTATTTATGCAGAAAAGAATACGAGATTCTGAATATTATAATAACATCATAAGCTATAAATTAATTATACTGCTTGAGAAAAGGTTCTCCAGAATGAGAAGCCTGTGGACCAGTCTTAATTAAATATACCTATTGCTGGTAGGTACCAGAACAATTTATTTGTTGCAAAGAATGGATAACAAAGAACATTTGACTACTTTAGATAGTGTATTTGGTGAGAGATCATTTTAACAAAATTAGTTTGCTTTAGAGGTGTATATAAACTCAAAGGAAGAAAAGAAGAAGCTATTGAAACCCAATAATAAATTCATGTATGATTATAATTTTAAAAGTATGTTTTTATCAAAAGTTTTCTTTATTGAAGTAAAATAGTTTACATGGGCAATAAAACCTAGTGGAAAGATGGTTCAAAACCTAGTTCTGATATTTAGTAGCTGTACTCAAGGGTAAACTACCAAACTAGTCTGAGACTTAATTTCCTCATCTGTAACAATCTGGCTAATAAGACTCACTTAGATGAGCTGTTGTGGGGATTAAGCGTAATGACATATGTGAAACAATTAGTAGTGCCTGGTAAACATTAAATGCACAATAAAGAATGCCTATTATTATTATTATTCTTGTAATTGTTATTTATCATCACCACCACCACTATCATCATCATTTTATTCTTCATTTATATAACTGAAAACTTAAGAATCTTCAAATGAGCTTAAGAGCCACCATAATTGGTTAAAAACTAAAGTTTGCTATACTTTATAATCAGTTATTTATAGTGAACTTAATGTGCGATTTTTGAGCTTTTAATGTTTCCTTGACAGTTACACATAGAGGCATCATCTAAAGTGTCAACTATGTTATATATACAAATAACATAGTGAGCACTCAATAAATGACCACTCTTATTTGTAATACAGAGTTACAAATATGATTTAAAGTAAAATTTCTGTTTGTGTATAAAGGCACACATATCAATAACTGAGTTTTTCTTCTCAGGACTGAGTCCCTAATCCTGTCAAAGGCCCCCATTAATCCAGCCACCCAAGCCCCAATCAACCCAGTCACCCTCACGTCAATAATCAATCTTTGACCCAACTGATAATTATCACCCAAATATGTCTTTCTATTCCTAACAGAGTTTAGATGCTTATCATTCCTCCCCATGACATTTATAACATCGTACCCAATCACTTTCCTATAATAATTACAACTGAGATTGGGGGAGTAAATTGTCATTTCCCCCCTTCTCCTCTTTGTTAGGGAGTTATCTAAAAATAAGGAGGACTAGGAATAGAAGTGCAAACGTCATCATTCAGAACAGTAAGATATGAAAACCCCTAAATCACACAAGAGGTGGAAAAGCTACCAAAGATAATGAAGGCCAAATAGGTGTGCAGGTGGAAGGAGAGAGAGGACAGATAGATAGATACCCTTGGATTCTCAGAGAGAGCTGGCAGAGGTCCTTCTCCAAGGTGAAGAGTACTCCTTGAGTACAAGGCCCCAAATCCATCCTTAGCAGAAAACATCAATTGGGTTTGTGGGTTATTCCCTGCGCCTGTTTCAGTCTTGAGAGAAAGAGAATGAAGTGCCAAAAAAAGAATCAGACAGCGAAACCATTTTTGTAAGAAGTAATAACCATCTTTTCCAGGAGGATTACACAAGTACATTGGCGGGTACAAGAAATAATTTTCTCCTGACTACAAAATTCATTCATGTTGGTAAATTAGAACGGCACTGACAGTTGAATCTCTCATGTAACATCTTAAAATAAGGGTAACCTTTTAAAAGGTTTTAGAAACTGTTTTTGATATTTTAGACTAAAATTTCATGAAAATCCTTTTTTTTTGTTTTAAAAAATGGAATCTGTATCATATGTTCTAAATAAAAAATTTTACCGAAAGATTCAGTATCCCATGTATATTAATTTACAACACTATTTTCTTTTGAAAAAAGTCCATACATACCCTACAGAGCAGTATGTATTTAAGAAGCAGAATTAAGGAATTAATTTTTTTTACTTTTTTGGTATGGAGTTTCTTCAGTATGTATTCTAATTATTCTTTACATTTTGTATTTCTAATACTTCTTGAGTATTTAAACTTAAAAGTTGGTGTATATATTATTAGTACATTTTAGATTTGGGAAGTATTAAAACGAAGTACAATTTTAACCACTTAAAGAAAGATATTAGTGGTTTAATATCTTTGTTGCATTTAAAGTATATATATGTAATAAATGCCTTTTATTCAGTGTTTTCATCTGTAAATTGGGTTCTTAATGTAAAAACCCACCAATCAGAGGTTATAAATGGGTCTTTTCTTTATTTGAATATCAATTACCTTTAGGAAGGATGCTAGGCAGACCAGCTTTGTATTCAAAATGATTTCTAACAAAACACTGTAGTATGGCTCTAGGGGCTATTTAATTGGTATTTTTTTTTTTACAGTATATTCTTTACAATATAAAAATTCAGAACAACAGCAAAATCTCCTTTTGGCCTCAGGACAAGAGTATCCTTGTGTAAAGTCAGGATTAATTCAATAAAGGAGAACTGAGCACTCTGTGTGCCAGACAGACTTTGTACAAGACATTGGGATACACATAATTCGTGAGAACAGCAGATCTCACCTTCATGTAGTCTAAATTCTAGTCAAGCAGAGGAGCTGTCCGCACTGCCCCCCAATGATTTTAAAGATAAGAAGGAAAGACCATTGTCTACCAAATCTCATCTATTCCTACTAGCAATGCCTGAAATTCTTTCAGGCTGGAACCTTTTCTATATCTTAGTAACACACTTTTAGCAGGTACTTTGTTCACAGCAGGTTTGTACTAAATATTATTTGATGGATGGATAGTTAGGTAAATAAGTGACAATTCCCTTTTTTGGGTTTCACCTTGGAAAAATAGGTAAACAAGCAACCTCTTTTAAAATGTATAAACCCATGGAGATACACACAGGAAGATATTAGCAAAAATTTATAGTTTAGTGTAATTTAATCTAAAAATATATGTGTATATCTGTGTATCTTATATTCTTTTGGGATGAATGTGTTAAAATATCACCAATATAATGTTAGAGTTCAGATGGTTAAAGGAGGAAGGTCTAGAGGGAAAGATTTTGAAATGTGATGAGTCCACAGGGAGGCTAAGAATAGTGTGAAATATCAAACAAAAGGAAGTTTTAGGCACCTGGGCAAGAGGTAAAAAACTGATGCCAAAAAGAAAGTAAATAATATACAAAAGCGTGACCAGGCAGTGCCTCCTATGGAAAAACTTTGCCCATTTCACATTTGTTGGAGGCTGGCTCTTAAAATAAG
>VBSM01003200.1:5018449-5076562 GCA_008086735.1 Cheirogaleus medius | reverse complement strand
AAAAAGAAAAGAAAGAAAGAAAACCGTGCACACACAGAACAAAACAAAAAACCCAAAACAATCTGTGGATATAGATACTCTTGATCGGACATCCAAGGCTGAAAACTGAGAAAAATGGGGTGGCAAAGAGTCAGTTTGATGGGAGAGTGACCCTGGCCTGTGCCTTTCCCTCTAGGTAGCAGCTCTGCAGGCTCTCCTGTGGCCAGCATGGCATGGGGACGATTGGGGAAAATAAATAGCCAGGGTCAGGGAGGACTAACAGCAAGCTTGCTGCTTTCTGAGGTCCATGGACATAGGAGAGCAACCAAATTTTTGAAGCCCCTGGGGAAGCTAAAGCGCCAGCATGAATAGGAGGTGCTGCGGCATGCTGGGGGCCCCTGCGGTGCACACTGGCATGGAGGGTGCAGCCCGTGGGCAGATGGGAACTTAACACTGTAGTCACCGACACTGTGAGGTGATTATCAAGAACCAGGCAGCACAATATTCTTTTCAGAGGATGCCAAGGTGGCCATATGCCAACTGAGGCCAAGCCATCTTCCCTGGTGTTCCTAAGCTTTCTTGGAATTTAAATTGAGTTATAGAGAAATATGGATTAATAATAACTGCAAGAAATTCCACAGGATAGCACTTTTCATGAACCACGAACTACTCTAAGACCACTGGATAGATTAAGTAATTTCATCCTCACAACCACCCTAGGAGGTAGATATCATTCTTCTGAATTTATAGGAGAAACTGAAACTTAGCGAGGGTAAGTAACTTGCCCATGTTGCTCAAGGTGCCCAGTTTGGTAAAGGGCAGTCTGGCTGCACAATCTGTGCTCAGATATTACAATCTGGCATACGTGGGCACTGGGGATGGCACCGTCCTTACCCCATGTAAATATGTACTGAATGTGTGAATGAATGAATGGTTATGTCTTGGGTTCCTTATACCTGTTACTATAGTTCCTTTAACATGGCTCTATGGCAAATTACAGATATAAATTCTTTCATCTAAAAGGGCAACATTATTCTTATGTGCTTTTAAATAAATGTCTTGCATATAAATATTTAGGTTAAGGAATGAATTGGCTTGCTTTTCCTGTTATTTTATTTAAGACATTCCTACTGACTTACCTTTCCTCAGCCCAAGTCTGATTTTAAGATATTCTGTTTTATTCCTCCTTACCTCTATTCACATCATCTACTATAATTATCTCTTACTCAATTTTAGTGATTTTAAAATCCTTACCTGTTTAAATTAGGAAGGATGACATGTTAAGATCTTCTAGTTTCTAATTTACTACATTATATAAAGAATTTTTAATAATTTATGATTGATTCTTTAACATAATATTTATTCATAGAACTGACTAGTGGTAATAATTATAAAGCTAAAATACTGAAAAGTTTAACCATATATAGCCTTGTTTTATTTAATTCCCAAAGAAGTGTGGGCAAGATAAATAGAGCCCCAAAGTGAGAGGTTTATGTAAGACAGAAAGAGACATGCCAGGGATGTATCCTTCCCCAAACACCCATCTCCTCCAATTGGCAGCTCTCAAGTGTCATGGCAGAGAAAGTACGAGTGGCTTTTAGAGGACGGTGATGATTTAGACAGACATGGAGGAGGAAGGATGACATCTCAGGCAAGGAGCAGAACATGAGTAAATGAGTAAATGAGCTAGGAAAAAGCAAGGTAAACATACCCTCATACTTCCTGCCTGGAGATACATACACACACACACACATGCACAGATATATATATAGATTTACATGCACATATGTATGCATCACACATGTATACATATATGTATATTTATTTTTCAGGATCGCTTGAGATTTTGACTAAATAGTGAGATACAGCCATACTACAGAGCAGGAGTTGCAAAGCAATGGCTGCTTGTCCCTTAACGGCAGGGAAGCTCTCCAGTTTACCAAAGTTCTCAAAAAGCCCTTTGCTCTCATTACAGGCCTGGTCTCTGTAAGCCTGTGACTCTGTGATCCCAGAGCAGTGTTTCTCAACCCTGTGTGTTGCAAATCTTAGGAAACTATTAAAAATGTCAATAACTGGGCTTCATCTTAGTCCAACTGAATCAGAATCCCTTAGTAGGGGAGGAGGGGCATGAACATGGACATTTTCTATGTGCAGCCAGGGTTGAGCACCGCTGTCCATTGAGGTCTTATTTGCTAGGTTAAGGCAATTCCTTTAACACATTGATTGCCATGTGAGTTGTATTTAATTCAAGCTAGTTTTGAGCCCAGGGCCTCATGAAACAAAACCCTGAAGTTGGTTTGTGAAAATCTTACTTGTTGATGTTCTTATTGTTACAATTAATATTGACAATTTGATTCTAAAAACATGGATTGCATTGCATATAACTCATGCACAGAAAACAATAAAAAATAAAAAATTAGAAAGGATCATTTTGTTTTAATAAAAAACTGTGGTCCCAGGGAAAAATTTTTTTTCCTAGTGTGGCAGTCAATGTGTTAAAAAAATTTTCCCCTACCAAGGAGTATTTCTTAATTTTGGCTTCACATTAAGAGTTGTCTGGGATGCTTAAAAAAACTGATGCAATCCCCACTCTCAGAAACTCCAATTTAATGGGTATAGGTGGACAGGTATTCCTAATTTTGAAAAAATTCCTTATTTTAATGGGCAGCCAGGGTTGAGACCACTAATACAGAGAGTTAAAGCCACAGGAGGACTCTGAATAAAATGACACAAAATGGTAATGCAGGGTGCTAAGGTCAGAGAAGAGAAAACTAGAAGTCTATTAAGTAGTTTAGGTTTACATTAATAAAGATTGGAACCAGACATATGGGGGTAGGATGGAAAGAAAAGAATGCATGTATGCTATTATTATTACAGATTAGAAAAATCCTCCTGCAATTTCCTAATCTCACACTGGGCTTCAAGCAAGTCTGAAATCTGACATCAAACTACTTGAGAGGGCAAACAAACAAACAGGGTGAAGTGAGAATTTATTGTGAAATAGTGCTGTGCTGGTAGCTCCCTTAAACACTCAACGGAGGCAAACACATCCCCCCTCTGGGGAAATCCAGACACAACTCAGGCAGGTCTCAGAGAATTCCCAATGATAAAATTCCCAAAAAAGGGGGGGTGTCAAATAATCAAAAACACACAGGAAACAAAGCACCAAAGAGAAAAAAAGGCAGCAGACTTACAAAGCTTTCAGATACTGAAATTATCAAACATGGGATCTAAAAGTAGTATGTCTGAAGTGTTTAAAGAAATAAGAGACTAAATATATAAAGAGCAAAGGACTATTAACAATGATAAAACAGCTTTGAAAAAGTAACAAAAAGAAATTTGAGAAATAAAAAATATAATGATTAGAATAAAAAAGTCAAAGGAGGCAATTAAAAGTGATTAGACACAGCTTAAGAGAGAATTAGTAAACTCAAAGATAAATCTAAAGAAATTATCTCAGATCTAAAATATGAATAAAAAGACGTACAATATGAAAGAAAGGTTAAGAAATACGAGATAGTGAGAAAGATCAAGACAGAATTCTAAAAGGAGAGAAGAGAGAGAATGAAGCAGAGGCAATACTTGATGATATAATGGTGAATATTTTCTAGGACTGATAAAATACATCAACTGAAAGATTTATTAAGTCTGACAAATTCTAGGTAAGATTAAAAAAAGATATCCATTTCTAGACATAGCAGAGTGAAGGTGAAGAACACCAAAAGACAAAGATAAGATCTTTAAAGGAGCTAGAGAGAAAAGCCTGAGTAAATAACTTCAATAGCAAAATAAAGCTAAGAGAATGTTTAGTTTCAACCCAGAATTATAAACTCAGCATAATTATCCTCAAAGAACAACTGAGAAATAAAAGATACTTTCAGATAAGTTTGCCACCAACAGAACCTCACTAAGCACTTCTTAAGAATGTTCTTCAGGCAGAAGAAAAGTTCTAAGGTATAAGAAGGAAAAAAAGCAAAGAAAGAACTAGATGTGTGGGTAACTTTGTGCATTAAAATCACTACAGTAATTACTTAAAAATCAAAATAGTGTTTACGTTTCAAGTAGAAATATAGAATGAAAGACATGGTAATTATTAATCAAGAGTGGTAATTGTTTATGTGTGGTACATTTCTGCAGTGAGTTTTAAGAATTTTCTTGTTTGGACTTTTCTGTACTGTATTGCTTAAAGCATTTATAATGAACATAAAATATGTTTTAAAAAAAGGTACCTATCATTCTTTATTTCCATTTCTCCTTTGTAACATTTACCTCTGGCAAATTTTATTTGATTAATGTACATTGTAAGCTCCAAATGGGCAGAGACTGTGTGTGAATTTTTCCTTACCATTACATCTTCAATGTTTAATTCACTGCCTGCATGTAATATATGCTCAAGCAGCATAAAATGAATGAATAAAAGACTTCATATGAATTGCATATGGAGCTTGTATTAGTTTGAATAATGGCCTCCCAAAATATATCTGCATCTTAATACTTAGAACCTGTGAATGGTACCTATTAGATGGCAAAAAAAATTCTGTTGTTTCAGGCTGCCAAGTTTGTGGAAATTTGTTAGAGCAGCCATAAGGAGCAAACATAAAGTTAAAGTAAAGAGGAATCAAACAAGATAATTTGAAGCTAAGTGTGAGGGAATAAACATACCAATCAGAAATAAAAGTATAAAAGAGTTTAGGGGGAAAAACAAGAGTTTGAATTTAGTTATGTTTTATTTTAGAAAATGGCAAAGACACTGCACAAATATGGAGGCCTATGTACTTGTCTCTCTTCCTGGACTGTGGGCTCCTAAGGATTATACCTTTTTTTTTTTTAAATTCTTGGTAGCTACTTATCATATAACCATTTAGTATATGTTGTTTGGGATAAAAGACCCATTAAGACAATAGACTTTTTTGCTATAGACACTTGAAAGAATGCCCTACATTAGGTTTATGGATAATGAGGAAATTTTAAACATCCAGACTATATTTTATGCTGATGATAGCGGTTAATCAAGAGTTGACTATATCTAGTACTTACCACAGTACTTGGCTTTAGAAGAAGCTCAATAAACATTTTTAAATGAATGAATGAAACTAAAGAAGGAAGAATTACTAGGTGTTGTCCTTAAAAGAGATCTGGTTATTTCTTAAAAATTTAAATTTAGTAAACAACCCAGAAATTCCACTGCAAGGGTATCCATCCCCTCAAAATAAAAACATATGTCCACAAAAAGACTTTTACACAAATGTTCATAAGAGCATTTTTCATAATAGCCAAAAAAGAGAAAACTATCCAAACGTCCATCCTATGTTAAATGAATACACAAAATGTGTTATATTCATACAATAGAATATTATACACCATTAGAAGGGAAAGGACTATTGATACATGCTACAACATGGATGGCCCTCAAAAACACTGCCCTATGTAAAAGAAACTAGGTGCAAAAGACCAATTTATATGAATTTATATGAAATATTCAGAAAAGGCAAATCTATAGTGAGAAGCAGCAGATAAGTGGTTTCTCAGGACAGGGGTGAAAACAGGGATTGACCATAAAGGGGCACGAGCATTCTTTCTGGGGTAACAGAAACGTTGTAAAACTGGATGTGTGATGGTTGTGCAACTCTATAAATTTACTAAAAATCACTGAATTGTATGTTTAAAATGAGTGAATTTTTTGGACATAAAAATTACACACCATTAAAGCCATTTTTTAGAAAAAGCAATGTGCTTGAAAATATGACAATTATATAGGTAGAAAGGGCTTCTTACCAAATCATATCTTTAAAGCTATATAATTCCCGCTAAAATGGCATTGCCGTTCTTAAGCAAAAGCTCACAGCAGCCATCTTGTTAAAAACGGAAATAATTTGTGATATTTACAGTGTGGGTGCTTGATGTAAGAGCTTCAAAAAAAATTTCATCCAGGTTTAGTAATACTCTAACTAACAATCATAAAAATGTGAAGGGACATTTGGTAGCCTTTTATAGACTTCATTTACAAGGCAGATGCTGCTCCTTAGAAGTGTTTGTAGCTTAATTCCATTTTTCTGTACAGTATGTACTTGTTTTGGGTAGGCTGAAAATGAAGATGAAAAAAGATGACTTTATTTAGCTATTTCTTTTCTTTTCTTTTTCTAGGAGAGTGAAGAAAAAATTTGATTTTAACCAATAGAGATAGCAGGCAAAAGTGATAGTCTTGTGTGAGCTACTGAAGTACTCTGTATAACTTACTACTAAGAATAGCTAAAGTTTATTAAGTGCTTACTGTGTGCCAAGAGCTCTGCTAACGCAATTACATGTATCATCTTCTTTAATCCTCAGAACAATCCTATAATGCAGTTGACATTATTCCCATCTTATAAAGTAGAAAACTGAAGTTAGAGAGCAGGTAACTTGTCTGAAGGCATAAGGCTGATAACTATAACAGCCAGGACCCTACTATGCTATAACTATTACTGGGTCATTAACTGTTACCATAGAATTAGTATAAATTTACTATTTAAAATCAGAAAGCTGATAAATATATTTTAAAAATGTTTTAAAGGAACTGAACATCCCACACTGATAACTCCCAAATTTCTATCTTTAGTCTTGACTGCTCATCTTAATAACAGACTTGTATATATATCAGCTTCTAACTTTAAATCTCCACTTGCATGTCTAAAAGATATCTCTAACTTAATACGTCCAAATGTAAACTTTTTAAAGCTTTTGCTACCCAAATATTCCCCATTTCTGTAAATAGCACCTTCATTTATCTACTTACTTAGGCTAAAAACTTCAAAATATATATCCTGACCACTTTTTATGATCTTCACTGCCACTGTTCCAGTCAAACCAGTGCTATACTTGTCTGGATTAGAGCAGTAGCTTTCTGCATTCATTAAAGTAGGTTCACTGCATGAAATGGATCAAAAAATGTATAAGGCTCATGCAAGAGTATGAGGCAGGTGGATAGATCAGAAGGGCAGGCTTCGTCCATAGGGTCATTCAAGATCTGAAGCCAAAGGAGTCACTGTCATCTTCAACAAGTGCCTTCTATGTCTGCCCAAACAGAAGGAAAAAAGAAATGGGAGAATGTGAGTGAGACATTTTTATGGACCAAGCCTAGAAGTGGCCCACATGATCTTTTTAATTACATTTATTGTCTAAGATCCAGTCATACAGACACCCCAAATGAATGGCAATAGAGGCTGGACAATATATGGTCCAACTGTGTTCCCAAGAAAAAGACAGAAATTTTGTCTAACAGCTGACAGTTTCTTCCATACCTCCTCATTCTAGAACTCTGGCTCTTGGGTAATAATTCTGAAATTAGGGAAACAATTTCTCTTACAAAAGTGTTCTTGTTAAAACCAAGGAGTGTCTGTAGTAGGTAAAGAGGGGCGGTAGTGTAAGGACCATGTCTAATTTGAGAGAGGAAATCCTTTCCTGAAAGAAGCAGCCTTGAGAGGTACCACCTAAAACAGAAATCTTACGCTAAATCTGAGGAAAAGTGGCAGTGGCAATGACATGATAACTAACAGAGGTTTACTGGAGTGGTATTTTCTCAAGAAGTAGCTTAGGGCCTGGTTTCACTTCTATAACAGGAAAATGATTTGGGAGAGCATGAAAACATATACACGGAGTCCTGGAGAGCTAATAATCAGGTAAAGGAAAGTTGCACATTTTTTTTGGTGGGGAAAGAAATGACAACAAGAGTTCTTCACTAAGCCTCTGGGACTCAATCGATTACTTTTACATTAATAACTGTTTATAACATGTGGGTGGAGGAAGGAGAATTTTAGGGACATTAGTTTTCAGTTGAAGACATACAGTATTTTAGGAGACAAAGATGGCAAGAACACCTTTTCGTTTTTGTCTATGTCCACAGAGAAAGTTACGGGAAGTGAAAGAACTTGTAAGAAGTGGTTTCAATGAAGGCAGTACAGTAATGAAGATAAAATAGGATTCTAGGCAATAAATCTTTTTCTACTCTGTAAATACCCCCCTTTCAACATAAAGGCTCTTTAAAGAAATAAGAAAACAAAGCTTTCAGAAGGGGCTTGATACATTATTTATGAACTTATCAAGTGAAAAAAACACCCACTCAGACATTTTAATAAAAACTTTCAACTAATGTATCTAATTTTATTGGTATTTTAAAAAGCCAATTATGAACTAGAAAGTTATTGTTTGTTAAACTGCTACAACGGCTTTCTGCAGATAGAATGTTTACAAACCACTTGGAAATACTTTTCCAAAGTTTCAGTTTCTGAAGGTCAAATAACTATGTAACTGCTTAATAAAGAAGCAAAGAAGTACCTCTAAATGTCTCTCAGCTCTGATGGGCTTATATTCTGCTCCTTAGGTGAGGTATTAGCAAAGCTTATTTATTTTCATTTCCAAGGCTTTTATTTGCTCATTCCCTTGTGGTAAAGCTGATTTCCATGATGATTCCCTTCTTAATTTTAATACCCTTTTTACTCATCATATAGACATAAGAATTTTCCATAAAATAATGAAATCCTTGCAAAGGAAATGAAGACAACTCAGAGAGTAAAGTAAACTAGCTTTTTTTTCAATTAATTGATCCACTGTCATGTGCATATAAGATTTTTTTAAACCTAGGAAAATAAGGTTAATTAACATAAAAAAGCCTCACTCATCTAGATGCTGAATTTTGTATTTTACCCATGCTGCCTTAAGTGCCTTGATTTCCCAGTAATGACCTAGTTCTCCTAATGAGGAACATTAACCCCTGGCTGTAGCTGTCCAGGACTTAATTGTCAACTCCGCTGAAATAGGGGAGTTTGCCGATCAGCAGGTATGCGGTATATTAACTCATGTCATTTCAACCCCTAATAAATAAATCTGTTGCTAAGGCAACAGGAAGATCAGCTCTATCAGTATTCTCCCCTCCCAGTAGCCAGCTCCCCCAGCCTCTTTTGGAGGAAACTGCCTTTCACACCAAGCTTGGGAGAGGGGGAAGGAAATTAACTACATGTAACCATAATTAGAAGTAACATCATTCCTCATCTTAGAAACATATCTAAATTAATAAAAAAGGACAGCAAAGAGAGAAATGCTTTTGACTAAGATCATGAGAAATTATTTCCCTTAACGGGAGATACACACTATGAGTATATATATCTGAATAAGAACAAATCTCAAACATTTCACCTCTTTGTGTTTCTGAATTTTCCCCTTCTTTTGTTTAACCAACAAATGATGCTAGCTCGAATAGTGCTGAAATAGCTAATTAGTTGCATAACCAATAAAGATGATACAAAGGGGAAAAAACCCTTACATAATTTATAATAGTTATTGCTATTCTACCTTGGAAATCTTTGGTGTGATTGAGTGAAAAAAATAAAAGGAAACAAAAATAATATGGTCACTTAACCTTAGCCTGGGTAACCTAGAAGAGCCATAGGATCTCGTTCACTTGGGATTTTAAATGAGAGTTTAGAAAGTGATTTCAATGGATTGTTTTAAAATGATTTAACATCTGGATTATGGTGGAGGGGCAGGTGAAAAAATAATCTACAGGGATCTTCCCTTCTGGATTTATTTTTCAATGATAACTTAGAAATTATGTTGGTTTTAATCAGTTTGAGCTTTTCTGCTCAAACACTACTACCCTTCTGTTAAAATAAATTACTTTATTTTAACAAACTCCTGTAGGATTTGTATTTATAATTCCTATAAAGGTGTTTCGTAAAAACAAACAAACCAAAAAACCATAGGTTTTGTAAAAGGGAGGCTGATCACATGACCACCTCCACCTGCCATTTGGTAAATTGAATTCCTCTGTGTTTTCACTGTCATCTTTCCCAGGAAGAGAATACTTGTCCTCAAATGGACTTCTTGAGCATGTGATAGTCAATCACCAAATAGTCACCCTATAATTCATCATCATCATTAAGTAACATCAACTAAGTACACCCATATGTCAGGTACTCTGTCTAGATCTGTTGAAAATATCCCCCCAAACAAAAGAAAGTTTCTGTCTCCATCCTGGAGGACTTCAGGACCTAAAACAAATAACTCCGTATAAAACAGGAAATGAGAAGGGCTTGGAGGCATGTGAAATGCACAAAGTTCTGTTCCATGTTTACGTCGCGCACTGGACTGCACAGTGCCCTCAGTGCATGGAAATTCATGGTTAGGGGGATTCACACATCACTGGAATTTAAATCAGGGAAGATGTCAGTGGAAGGCAGAGGATTTCAGGGCATCGCTAAAGAAATAGTAGCCACTGTCATGGAAAGGTAGAAAACACCATACATTAAGAACAACTGGGATATTAGTACTGAAAAGGAGAGGAAAGAATGGGCTAATTAAAGAGAGGTTAGGTCAGCCGGAATGGTGTGAAGAAAGGTTTAGTGACCAGAAAGGAAAAATATATTTAAACACACACATACATGACATAAAATGTATTGAAAGAAACAGACTATCTACCTACCCACCCACCCACCCATCCACCTTTCCATTCATCTATCTATCCATCCATCCATCCATATCACCTAGCTTTCTACTTCCCAACTCACCTACCCCTGACCTGTGCTTGTAAGTAAAGTCTGGTATAAGAAATTGATCAAAAGAGTGATGACACAAGGACACAAGGGCAGACATGGGTCTTGAGCAGCTGAAGATGATTGTTATAAGCAAATAGTACAATTTTCAACAATTAGTATATTTATGAAATGAGTCAGGTTTAGCAAACTTTTTAACCATGTTAGGTAGGAAAGAGTAACAAGGGCTTTAGTTTATGATATTCTAGAGATAACAATACCAAGATAATAATGACTATAGGTGTGCAAGTTCTTTATGCTGACATGGTGTGTTAGAAAGGTAAAAACAACCCAAGAGGCAGTGAGAAATGAAATGTTGATTCTGTATTTATTTTCTTTATATGTTTAATGGTTTGGAAAATAGTCACCATGGCACCTATAAATGGAATTTTGTAAATTATAAATGGGATTTGGTAAGGCTATTATTTTGGACATGAATTTCCTAGTATCTATTTTCCTACTACTTATTTAAAATCCTGGAATAGATTACTATAGATTCATTGGTAGTGCTATGATAGAGGTCATAATAAAACTATTAGGCACACAGTAATTTTAGCCAGGTATTTGATTTCATTTTTTTCAATGATTCTAGTAAAATTCTTCAGATAGCTTTTTGTTTTTAAAATGCCACAGTTCATTTTAAATTCTTTAAGGACAAAAACAAACCAACCCACCAGCAAACAAAACTACCCCCAAAAAACTCTAGGCAAAAAAATATAACTGAAGAAAACTTGTCATCCAATTGAGAATGACTACAAACAATTGGAATTTTATTATTCACGTGAGCTTTGGCTGTCCAATTGATGAATAAACACAGAACTGGTTAGATGATCCCTTTCTAAGAGATATTGGCCATTATTCCTAGTAAATCTGACAATTAGATACTTATAATACTTCTTACATTAAAGATTATTTAATGGAAATGTGAAAATGGATAGGGCTATTGGAAAGCACCTATGGAATTATCTCTTTTAGAGACTGAAATAAGTAAGATGGATTGTCACAGGTCGGAGGAAGTTTTGGTGGCGTGTGCTGAAAGGCAGATGGCCAGAGCACATGACCATCTTTTCCAGAACTGTTATTCTGTGAGGATCATTCTTCTCCTAGAAAAACAGATTTATACATAACACTAGAACAGAACAAAGAACATTAGTGTCCAAAACCCAGCACTCTGCCTTTCTGTTTACATCCTGGCATGGCACCCAAAACTGACCTCCGAAAAGTATTCTATTATAAGGTAATGACCAGCAAAACCTGAAAGATTTAAGATGGCCTATTTACCGAACTTTTCCTAAGTTATCTCAGTAACAAGAAAACCAAGATAAGTTTACTTTGGCCTGAAAAGCATATTATCCAATCATCCAAAACACATCTTTTCAGAAGGCAGTCATCAAATTTGTTTTCAAAGCTGTATTTTTAAACCTCAGAGAGTCAAAGAATGAAAAAGAGTAACTTATTTTACTACCAAGTAATAAAGCATAATTTTCCATTTTATATCAATCACTTATTTTCAGTTAGAAATCGCCAAAGTTTCTAAAAATATGGTATGTCAAATTCTTTCAATATTATGGCACATGTTTTACTTCAGTGATTTACCTAAGTATGTTTCAAAACTGTTTCTATCTCTGAATGACTGGTCTTTTTCCTTTCCAAATTCACACCCTTAATTATATCAACTTTGCATACATCGATTTATCATTACTTTACAGAAAATGCTGCATATACCATACAGCTCATAAAAAGTCATTCTACTTTTAGTGAAGAGCTTTGACAGTTTCTCCACATCCAAAGTGATAAGGTCACAGTAGAACTTATAACTACAGCTACTCAAATATTTTCAAAGTCCTTAATACTCCTCACAGCCCACTCCTACCTTATTTTTCCTAACCAGAACAAACCTGCTTCATAGGGGGTTTAAGACCAGAACAGAATTTCTTGTATCATAGATCTCTGTCCTATGGATTCCTAAACTACTTAGCCCATGTTGAGAGAAATCCTGTTTGGTCTGAGAGAGTTTTCTTATATATGATAAACACGTGTTTGCTAACAAGTGCTAAGCGAAAAACTGTAATATGTTAACATTCAGGGCAAGAAAATTTAGTCTATGAGAACTAAAAACGAGCCAATTTCAATGGCTGGTGGTAGCCATATTTTTATATATACCATTATCAGTTCCATTGGACAGTGGTTCTCATAGGGTAGACTGTTAATTCCTGAGAGTATTCAAGACCCGTTTAAGTTGCCTGCAAAGTCAAACTATTTTCATAAGGATCCTTTGATATAATTTGCCTTTTTCACTGTGTTGACATGTGCCCCAATAGTGCAAAAGCACTGATGGGTAAAACCCCTGGTGCCTTAGTGGTTTTACCCATCAAGGGGTAAATCAAGGCAATGGCACCAAATTGAACCAGCAGGATCATATTCCTCACCACTTACACTTGCAGTAAAAAAAAAAAAGAAAAGAAAAACATGTCTGTTTTACTTAATGTCCTCAAAGAAGCAGTAAAAATTACTAATTTTAATAAATTTCATCTCTTTAATAGATATCTTTTAATATTCTGTATGGGAAATATACATAAACTATTTCTGCTGCATACCAAGGTACAATGGCTGTCTTGAGGAAAAGTATTCATATTATTGAGTTGTGAGATAAACAATTAATAGCTATCTTTTTTACTGAAACCCTGAGTTTACATCAAAGAATAACTGATAAGACAAAACCATGGTTAATCAGACTTGGCTATTTGGCACACATTACCTCAAATATGAACCACATGAACCTGTTACTTCAAGGAAAACAACTGACAATATCTGTTGTAATGATAAATTCAAGCTTTTAAGTGAACATTAGAATTTTGGAAAAATTGTATTTATACTCTTAGCTTGACAGCTTCCCAATATGCAAAAATTACTCTTATGAGATCAGTGGCAATATTAACAAATATAATTTTTAAATATTGAATAATGAATTATGTCAACATTTGGAAGATCTACATAACTCAGTGAACCTATATTTTTCAAGTCACCAATGCATGATATCACAACATCCATTCAAACTACAAGTAATTAGAGCATAAAGAATTCATCGATGTGGTTTCAGATTACACATTACTGCTAACCTTTAAGGAACTCCTACTTGTCAAGTTCTGATATAGTGTCAAAGAAGAATACTCACAATATTCTGAACAGGTCATTAAAACACTCCTCACTTTTCCAACTATATCTCTTTGTGAGGCAGGATTTTCTTCATATACTTCTACCAAAACAACATATTGCAACAGATTAAAGACTTAAGCAGATGTATGAATCCAACACACTACTACTTAGATAGACATTATAGATTTAAAGAAATGTAAAATAATGTTGCTCTTCTCAGTAATCTTTTTTGTTTTGGAAAATATAGTTATTTTTCATAAAAATATGTTAACATGTTTTGAGTTCTTCATTGTTATTTTTAAATAATTTAATGTAGATTTAAAAACTTTTTCCTCAGTTTTAGTTTCTAATACAGTAAGTATTGATAGGTATAATCCCAGTAAATAAGAGCTCTTAGGTGTCCCAATAATTTTTGAGAGTGTGAAGTGGTCATGAGATCAAAGAGTCTGAGAATTGTGGTCTTGAGAGAGTGACCGTTCAATGTATTCTAAATTTGTTTTTATTTCTTGGTCCCTCCCATAGTGTGTCTTTTGTGCCCATTATAATATAGAGAATATTTACAAAAGGGTTGGAATCTGGCATAATATTATAATATTTGGGAAGAAAATAGTTAAAAAAAAGCAAGCATTGCCAATTGCAGTCTCTTCTTACAGGTCTTTCTCTATAAGTCATTTCTATTAACTGTGCTTTGCTATAGATGTTTATAACAAAACATTAAAGACTGAGTAGAAAGAAGAAAACAAATTACTCTGCAGAGAACCCAGAAACTCTGCTAAAATACTGTCAGTTATTTATCTACTGTCAGCAGAGGTTGCACACTATAATCCTTGACAAGCTCAGATTCAGAAAAAATGAGGAGAGGGGGCAAGCGTTGCATTTAAGGGCCTGTTCTCATGCACAGACATTTTAACACAGATTTAAAGCCAGAATGTATCTTCTAGAAAATGTCACTTTTGATTTTGATACATATTCTAGCAAGTAGGCTCTACATTTGGTTGACTTAGTACGAGATATGTTAGAGGCTAACACTATATTTTAGACCATTCATGATCCCAGCGTGGAACTAACACAATGAGGTCAGCATCACTTCATTTTTAGAGTTGGCTACCGCAACTGCATGATTTCATGGGCATATTTTTTATGATAAGGAGGAGGGTTTTATTTTTGTTTTGTCAGGCAAGGTAATGACAGGGTGTAAGAACCCTATTGCTCTCTCCAGTGTTCATTTCTCCTTTATGTTAGTTAGGCGAAACAATCATCAGTGCGTTCTCCCGTCCTGAAATACCTTCTCTCTGGAAGAGATACATGGCCAAGGTAAAACTGCAATGAACTGAAAGGCTTCCTGCAGCCCCTACTGTAAAGAAAACCCACCTTTGCAAGCAGGGAGTTAAAGTTGCTCTTAATACTGACAAGAACATGTGAAACACAAGGATGGGGGAAGCTCAGCCTAAGAGGGTTGAGTAAGAAACACAACCCTGCTCATTTCTAGGAGAAACCATACTGTCCTTCAGAATACAATTCGTATTGACTGGTCAATTATATAATTTCCACCCATACGATCAGGGGTCTAAATAAATGTGTGCTTGTAGCCGGGGATGTTTGATGAATGCTGAACCAGAATCTTAATTTTCTAATTCATATTCACCAATTAAAAATAAACTGTATTTTTATGAGCAAATTTACATAAATCAGATGATAAAGCATCTACCAGTAAAGGGTAGGAGTTCAGCTCACAATATTTGCATAAATTCTCCTAAAGAAAATATAGGCGTTTTAGATTTTCATTGAAGAGTCTTGCTGCGTTGGAACTCTAATGGGCTTAGAACAGTAAATTTTGAAGAAACTGATTGCTACCCCTGTAGCTAGTAAATGTCTGCCTAGACCCAGTGGCATTTGAAAAAAGTGTTTTATCATAAAATTATCCCAGCAGAGTCCATTCTGCAAGATAACATCATCATCATCATCATCAGTACTCCATGCAGGACCCAACAGCTCTGGCACAATATTGCCAGTCATTTATCTGTTGTCAGCACAGGTTACACACTGTAATCCTTGACTGCCTCGGAATTAGAATGTCTTTGATGTCCCCACAAGAGTTTTTTGCCCGAAGGCTTTACCAATGCTCGGCGGCTCAGTGTTTATTCCTCGTAATCTTCCTCTCATCTCCAGGCTAGCAGTGACAGATGGTTATGGGCACACAATAGTATTAAGAGTTTGATATTTTTTTTTATGCTGTGCTCTCTGTACAACAAATAGCTATCAGACGCGGGCCAGAGAGCTGACATGGCTCGCTTAGGTAATGGCAAACAAACAGCTCGGGTTGATGCTTTCTGTCATTTCCCCTCCTAACCCTGCTTGTTTTCATTGTATACTCTCAAAGGTAAACTATATTAACCTTATAGACTGTTATTAAAAAGATATATCTATATGAGCATAAAGTGCTTTTCTTTTCTCTTTTTCTTACTCTTTTGATTATGAAAGTAATACTGCTGACATATTGAACAAATATCGAATGTCAACATAAATTTTTAGTGTGTGATAATATCCCCCTTCATATAGCTGTGTGTCAGGCGGGAACTCGCGGATGATGCATAGCAGTAAATAACCCAAACAAAATTAGTTCTCTTGTCAGCTTCTACCTTGTATGTCCCCAGGCATCAGTAAAATTGACTGCACGCTAGATTTTCAAAATTAGCCCTAATGTTAGCTATGTGTCTGGCAACCTCCAAGTTTCCAATGTTCTACTATATTACCCGTAAGGATGAATGTGTTACTTTTATATTTTGGCATTTACTCTTGCTGATGCGGCTTTTTTCCCTCTTCTCCAAATTAAAAATAATTTAGCTTTAACAATAAGAATGTGCACAAACATAATGCTGCATCTCTTTAAGCAACTAACTTTAGGCAATTAAATTAAATTAAAGCAAAAATATACAAAGGAAGAGAGGGAATTATTCAATTTAATATTGTTAATTTTATTAACATAGCTGCCTTATTTTGTGCAAAGTACTGAATAACATGGTTCTCACTCTTTCCTCTGTATTGTTGTTTTGTAACAGCAGTCTGCAAATTATTTAACACTTTTTATGATAACCCAGAACTAAACTTTCTAGAACTGATTTTCTCGCAATAAATATTACTTCAGAGACCACCAAAGGTTAGCAGAATAAAAAGAAAAGCTTTTCAGAAGGGAGTAAATGGTGGCATCTATTTTACCTTGAAACAGGTTAATCTCATCCAGAGCCCCTGCATTTTAAAATAAAACTAAACTTTGTCACATTCTAAGTAAAATATGATTTAAAAATAAATGTTACTCCTTTAGAAAGGCTCTGCTGGAAGTGTGAAGTTGAACAAACAAATCCAAAAACACATTCCACATCAACTTTCAATCCCTAAATTTTACGTTCGTACATTTAGACTCAAAGATGAAAATCCCTTTAGGTACCAGATGCTGCAGATCAACTGGGAGGGCTTCTGGAGTTTTAATGTGCTGGAAGTCAAATCCTCGGCAAAGGCGCTTTGCCCGGCCGGTGTAGTGTGCTTATTACTTCACCTGCAAACAGTTGCTCTCAGAAAATCGGACCTAATGATCAGCCCAGCATCTCTGCAATAAAGAGACCATAATCTGTGGGGGAAGTGAACTCTAATCAGGCCACATGCAGATTAAACTAACTGGGAGGAATAAAAACTAGATTAAAATGTTCATGCCTAATACCAGAAGATTATCAGGACATTTTACCTCTTTAAATCCTAATTTATAGGAGCCAGGGTTAAGTTTATGAGTTTATATTTGGTGGGATTACACACCACAGTTGATTTTCCTCTGTTTAGAAAAGATTCAGCTAGATAGAAAGTATTTTGCTTAGCACAATACAGAGGCATTGGGGTGAAGGGAAACAGTTTCAAATGTACTGATACAGATCATGATAAGTAAAATACAGACACCCAGCTGAAACTGGTCAAAGTAGTAAATAATGGAAATTGTTCTTATTTTAATGGTAATACTGCTTTATCAATGTGCATATATGAAATAGTTTTGTGATGATCGTGTATGTGTGTGTATATATATAAAATACATATAAAATGGAATCCTATTCTTGTACCCTGAAACTTCTTGAACAAGATTTGATTTCCTAGAAGTGCCTAGTTACTGTTAGTTGAGCAAATAATTATCTGCAATTCAAATTTAATCTAAGCACACAACCATTCATGTAAAGATATTAAGTAGTACCACCTTGGCACCACATTAGTAGTACTACCACAGTAAAATAACCTTTTTTCTAAAGCTATAGCAATAGCAAATTAATAAGTCAATCATCAGAACATATTTTCTATTACCAGGTCTACAACTTTTACTAAACTGGCATGTCTTGACTTACCACCTGTGAGGCCAGACAATGTGTAGTGGTCTTTGGTGATCATCAACTCCATCCAAAATGTCACCTGGATTAAGAGTCAGATCTTGTTTATTTTCTCCATGATGAGAGCTTGAATTATCTGATGAGTTGGACTTTTTCAAGTCTGACTCCTGCATTAGTGAATTACCCAGATTGCCTTGCTGTGCAGTATCAAGGCCAGAGTGTGCACTGTACTCTGAATTAAAATCCTTCAATAAATTCCTGGAATCTCTCTGCTCTGGTTGAAACGGAAGGTCCATGGATAAAGCAGCACCACCATTTCTTTTAAGGCTGAGCATCTTCTTTAAATGGGTTGTTTTGTGCTTGGGCATGAATCTGTTACAAAAAGGGAATGCAATATACTTTTAGTGGAAAAAATATGCAAAATTTGTCCTTTACCTTCCTGTAAAGGCATAATGATTATATATAAAACTGAGAAAAAATAAAGATGTTATAACAAAAATTCTAGGAAAAATGCAAAAAGTAGTGGCCACTAAGAGAAAGTTCAAAAGTTTGAAATCAGACCAGGCTGTTTTCGAATGGTTTTTAAGAGTTTCTGTGGCTATAAATCCTGCACTGAAAATACCATAAAACATAAGATTCGAGAGATGCTTTCTCACTCTTCCCTCATTCATTTTGTGTTTTCCAATCACCAAACAGCTCAGTGCTTATTTTCAAGCCATACTTGTTCATTAATCTACAAAAATGTTTGCAACTTCCTTGATTATCATTTGCCATTTCTGCTCAAGACTGTTTGTTCTGTATTTGTGGGCACCTGCATATACTTTTTATTAAATTGACCTCATTAATGTTTCCTAAAGTATATTTTAATATATTTTCATTATAATTTCCCCCTTATATTCCCATACTTTATCATACAGAGTTTAAGATCTGATACTTATTGACAGAGAATCTAAATAAAGTGAAATCTTAAAGAATTCTAATATAACTTAAAACTTGTGAGCCATATGTACAAATAGAGGATCTATCCTCAAGGAACTCAGCATCTTTTGGGGAGCAAACCATTAGTGCTTAGAATAGAGTGGGAGACAGACATGGGGATGGTCAACTAACCTATGTTGGAACACTATGCACACAATGGACACTCCAGTTTTTTAAACCGAGGTGAGCAAGAGACTAATGCTGACTTGGGGATCAGTAAAGGCTTAAAGAGGGTTTTAGGTGAAGCATTTTTCAAGGCAGGGAAGGGAAGTTCTGGAGTGAGAGAACAGTGTGATTAAAGAAAAAGGGATGTGAAGGAACCCACACTCTTTGGGGAATAACATACAACCTGAAGAGGCTGATGTGGATCTGGGATGTGAGGTCTGCAGGGGTAAACTAGGCCAGATGATTCATTGAGTGGTTTCTGAGTTCCTGAGGCCCATCCAGAGACTTGCGTCCTCCTCCGAATTGTTGAGTAAGTGAAGAATAGAGAATACAGGCACTTAGGAGGTAGGTGGGAAGGAAACACCATGGAATGAGAGCAAAAAGGAATATTTGAAAGAGTAGAAAGAAAATCCAGGAGAGTAATACGATACTATTGAAATGAATCAAGAGCCCTCAAGGAATGTGTAAAACGGGAATCAAGAACCCTAAAAAGAATGTGTAGAAAGGGGCATAAAACACTGCAGAGTTGCTACAGTAGCAGAAACAAGAAAGAAGCTTTTGGCCTTGTCACACCATGGTCACTGGCCACTCTGGTGAGCAGTCCCTATGGAGTGGTGCAGGCAAAAACCAGACTGTAGGAAGTTAGCGTGTGAAAGTCAGAGAAAGGGGTAGAGAGAAGGAGATAGAAGAGGAGAAGGGTGAGGAAGGTAAGGCTGGATTTTTTTGTAATGGGGCACGTGGACACAGGATAATTCACTTGGGGACACTTGCTAGGGAAGCAAGCAGGATCCTGAAGCAACGGAAAAGTCTTACAAGATGGAAGTAGAAAAACGATGTAACGTATGTGATAGTAGCAGGATTCTCAGCAAGGGGGAAAGTAGAGCCTTGTAAAAGAAAATAAACCTAGCTTTCTTGCAAAGCTGAGGCAAGAAGGAGAGAAAAATGAAGCTAAAACCCCTACAAACAAACCAGTTTTAGATGGCAGGTGTGGAATCTAAGGAGTTGTGTCACTGAAGTGTTAGGCCAGGTCATCTATTTCAGGTGAGGTGGGTAAAGGTGGAGATGGAGTTTAAGAAGCGAGCTGAGGGACCAGTACAGTCACTGCAGAGACAGGGAGAGGGCTCAGCTAGGACTGAGGGCAGGGGTCAGAGCAACACTTGGCACAGTGGGTCCATGGGAGCTGGAAACAAAGTCTTTGGCTGTAGCATCCTATGCACATTCCAGAATCAGAAAGCTTGTTTGGGGGTGGGGCTTCTGTGTTTGTTTCAATAAAGCCCTTTAAATGTCTATTCTGATTTCAAATACCTTAAGAAAAATCAACTGAATATGTAAGAACCCTCCCAGTAATAAACAGATGATTGTATAAAGAGAGATAAAACACAAAGAATGATACTAGCTCCTTAAGTATGCCCTAATTAAATAACAAATTTAGTCCTTGCTTTAAAATGGAAAGATACCTGGGCATTTACACATAGTAGTTTCAGACCTCATATTAGGGGGACGAATCAACTTTCTCCTGAAACAAATTCAAAATACTGAGGAAATTCTAAGGATCTAAAACGCGACAACAACAAAAATTCCCATCAATCATGACAAAAGGTAAAAAAAAAAAAAATGACGATGACAATATCTTCAACTTCTCCTAAACAAACAGAACAAATGGTAAGAGAAGGAACATCTGTATATATTTAGAAAACAAGTGAAGTAACCTATTTGTTTGTGTCGGATAAAGAATGCCAGGAAAGCTTAAAAGGGATTTTAACAGAATTACAAACTTAGTGCACGAAGGATTCCCAATAAAAAAAAAATCAATGGGCATTGAAACAACATATCTTCATTTTAGAAAACAGTATCATGACCCATCTTACTCATAAAATCCATTTATATTGGCCAGCATGTGAGCAAAACTGCAAATTAAAAGAGACAGGAGATTGGCTAAAGGGTTGTAAACAATGGGAATTGGTAACTGACAAGGAATTTAGCTGTGGGCAAGGTGCTAGGCTTGCTTTTATTCCACACGTTTCCTAAATGTTCTCAAGGAAGAATAGAATCCCGTGCTAACACAGGTTGCGGATGACTGACTTGATAGGTAGGTGGTAGTGAATAAGGACAGGGCATGCGAAGATGCAGAATATAAATAGGGACAGTAACCAAAACAGCTTGCAAATCTCACGAAGTTGAAAACAATCATAATAAACCTTGAATGCAAGTGGGACACATGGAAAAACACTTTTAGACCATCCTGAGGTTGACAAGATGAGCAAGTGCTGATTTGACCCAGCGAACTGATGCCACTTAGTTCAGGATCCTGTCATACAGGGAAGGAAGACACCAAGTCTGTTGGGATAGAATATTGTGCAAATGCTGATTTCATCTAGGGCACCTAAGAACTGTGTATGTTCGAAAATCAGAGGGTTCTTAGCAGAGCAATAATCATGATTAAGGCAATGGAAGAATTGATTTATGAGGACAGATTAAAGGAGCTAAATACGAATAGCCTGGTTAAGTGACAACCAGAGGGGTACATAATAGGAGTCTCTACGGAAAAAGAATAATTATTTAGCCTGGTACAAGGGGGTATAACTAGGAGTAATGAGATGAAATTAAGAACGGGAAAATTTAAGCTGAATTTCAAGAAAAACTCCCTGATGGTGTAATTTATTAGCTCATGGAATAAATCCCCCATGGAAATGCTACAGCTAAGGAAACTTAATAATAGAACTGGACAAAATACCAATAAATAATATAGATAACAATCCAGTATTTGAAAGAAGGTGGCTACAAGCTATGTTTTCCTTGTTTATAACATCTTTTCGTATTTTTCTTTACTAGTCTATTTATTATAGTGATTGTCACCAAAAGAAATGTTTAGGCGATTAGCTGAATCTAACAGGATACCTCCTGTAGTTGGGGAAAGTTAAAAACACTTTGGTTTTCACATACTTTGCAACAAGAATGAAAGCAGAAGCTGAAATAATTTTTTACTACTTTGTTTCAATAGAGCTGGTCTTGAAGCAGGTTGGACAAATTTGTATTAATATTTCTAATAACAAATGAAACCAAACCTCATCTACCATCCCACACAGAGTCTATTCTGATTCTCTATGCCGGGAAACTCATATTTTCATAGATATGTTTAATATAAACAATTTATTGCCATAATAGAAATCAAAAAACTTTATTTCAGCTTTTCGAAATGTAGCTCTATGGTCAATTACTTCACATCAATACCAAGATCAAATAGGCATAATACTAACAAGCAGTTTGCTTAATAATAGTCACCACACTAATTAACCCATCCAGAACATTCTTAATCAGACACTATTTATAATATACAGTTAAGAGAAGCCTGGTAATAAACTGTTCTATGCTGAAAAAGAAAATAATACGTTATTGATGGGGTGAAAACTAGCTTTTCTATAGAACTGGACAGAATGTTTGTGATCTGGCATTAACTCAATGAAGTGTCTATGCAAATAGGCACATGTCTGAACACTTCCTTTCTCTTCCCCAGCTCCAACTCTAGTAGAGGTGCTAATGAGAAGAGAAAAGGTCCTGAGGTAAGGAGTGAAAGAGAGAAAAGAAAGAGTCAGAAGAAAAATAGTGAGTTGCCTTTTAGAGCACACATCAGGTTTGCCATTTATTAATAATAACCTCTTTCATTTTTCATAAAGAAATGCCACTGCCCATCTTACTCACAGAACATCTCTCTGTTTCTGAATCTCTCAGAAGCTCCATCAGAACCTGTTTGTACTTTTAGAAATATTCTGATTTTTACCGTAATCATTTCCAACCTTTATCAGCTATGGGACCCATGCACTCAACTTTTTCCAACCGACAGTCAATATGTGAAACAGAAACACACAGCCTCCCTCCTGCCGTCTCTCCTCTCAAACTCCCTACCTCCCAACCTCTGTTCCCCAACACGGTTTTAGAGGCACTGCCAAGCCCCCCAGTACTATGCTGGGCAATGTTTAAAGACACAGCTGGAACAAGTATTTTCTAGACCTAAATTTACATCCCTCCTGTCCTCTGCACCTCCAAACACACAAACCTAGAGCTGTATCTATAGGAATGGCCAAATGCCTTATCAGATATTTGGCGGTTGCTGTTTTTTTCTTCTGTCATCCATATCAGCCTTGAACCATATCTGCTGTCACATTTTTCACAGGTTCTCCTGATTTCTTTCAGAATCCCTTTTGTCTGCTGATATGTCAACATTGGTATATGGCCTCTGGTTTGATCCGTCAAATGCCAGACCCGTAAGGAAAAAACTAGAGTTGAGAGATGTTTTTAATTACACCAAGACCAATGGTAGGTAAAAGAAATGCTCTGGGCACCTTAGCTTATTTCTGCTAAAGTTGAAAGGCCATAGTATGTGCAGTTGACTCGCAGAGGTAGTCAAGAGGAAGGCAGTAAGGTTAATGCAAGGCAACTTAGGACATTCATGTTGATTCATGTGCTGTTGCAGAGAATATCATAGCTGAAAAGTATGTCATGGTGGAATCCACTGCTCACAACTGTCTTTTGAGAGATTTTAATAAAAAGTACTTAATATAGTATATGTAGAACCTCATAAATAAATGCCCAAGGATAAAAGTCCATAAGACAGAGATTATCAATGGTCTTGCTTCTCAAAACACATTTGGAAGACAGCAGGTGAAAAAAAGATGATGCAAGTTAGTGGATGATCGAAGAGAAAGAGAGAGAGAGAGTGTGATGGATCAAAGATGATTTCAAACTGGAGCCAGTGAAGAGCGAGAAGAGAGTTGGCACTGGAGTAAGGAAACTGGCCTGCACGTGGGGCAGGCAAGGAAGTTAGTGAAGCTCAGCATGTCTCTGTACAGCTTGGGTTTGGGGGAGGGGAGAGTAATATCCCCCCAGTGTTCTGGCCTTTGGGCTGGTGCTCACAATGTGTTTTGTGCAACACTAATTCCATGGGACACATGTAGGTGTTATATCAGAAAAGGTTTTATGAGAAAACAAATTTGGGAAATGCTGAGTTAAATAAAGTGAAACATTCCTTCACTATAGAACTTCCCAAAGTACATGCTACTGTACGCTATAAATATGCTCATTTCTTCACTCTTTTGTTCATTCAATAAATATCCACTGAGCACCTATTAAGTGATGAAGCTACGTTTATTGTTTGCCAAACTTAATGCTCAACGGAGAAAGAAACCTGTACTCTGCACCCACCCTTCCCCTGCGAGAGGCACCTTAAGAATTAGTGGTCAACAAAGGATACCCTGGGAAATACTGCTTGAGACCCTAGGACGTACACAGCCAGAGTCTGAAAAGCATGGGACAGCCAGATGGGTGGTGGCATATTTTGTGTAGTAGAGATGACAGAAGGAATAGGAAAATGCATTCATGTGAGAAAATGATGAAACCCAAACCAGAGGCCATATACCAATGTGACATATCAGCAGACAGAAAGGATTCTGAAAGAAATCAGGAGAACCTGTGAAAAATGTGACAGAAGATATGGTTCAAGGCTGATACGGATGACAGCAGAAAAAAATATCAACCGTTTTTATCAAAGTGATTTCTGTGGATTCCTGGATAGAAACCAAATTGAGGAGAAAGGAAACAGGAATCAAACATAAATAACTTTTCCAAAACTAACTGGGAAGACACATTCAGGCAGTTCAGTGATCTAAGGCCTTGGGTGATTTACAGCAGAAACTATTCATTGTTACCAAACAATGTGTTGGAAACTAATGACAAAATTAACATTTTTAGAATTTAGCCACATGAGCAGATATCAAAGATAATTAAAAAATCATGCTAGTCCACATGTGCCCAATATATCACTAATATGGTGAGCAGATTTGTATAAACCTATAAAGTGTAAAAGTAAAAAGCATTATATAGCATTTTCATGCATATATATATATATGTGTGTATTTACCTTTTATACCTCCTGCCATACTATCTTTACTAAATAAGGGAATCACAAGCAAGGAAATCCATCATAATTTAAAACTAGATGTTTAGAGACCACAACGTTAAACAGAAGGACAGACTTATGCTTGGCTGGTCAGTTGTACCATGGCTGCATGCTCTTCTTTACTGGTGAGGGGTAAGAGCAAATATTCGTAAAATAGGTGGCACATGTCTATGAACGATGTTTCAGTAAGAAACTCCTGGCAGAGCATTATTTGAATAAACTCGAATCGCAGATGAGCCAATCACCATCCACATGCACACACCACAAATGCTTTGGGGAACAACCTTCTAACACCACTGTGGCTGGTGAGGCCATGTTGTTTAGATGTTCAAGGTTTGGTGCCTCAAAAACAAACTTTGCCTCCCATGGTACTGACTTCTAAAGCCAATATGAAATACTGACAGCAGTCTGTGAGAGGTTACTGGGCAAGAGTGTCTTATTTGCACTATGAAGAAATTTGTCACAGAATAGGAAATTAGGATCCATAGAAACTAGCTATAGTTAAAATTAACAAGTGAACCCTACTTATTGGCCTGAGAAATATATGATGAAACTGAAAGAAAATTTGTGGGTATCAGACTGGCCTCATTAGCTATGTCTGGTCCCAGAGATGAGACACTTAGTGAAGACAACATCTTTCATTGAAAAGAGAAGCTTCCATTGTCAAAGAGAGAAGCTTTGGCTTCCTCTCCTCTACTTTAAAAGGTATGTCATTTCTTGATGTTTGTTCTTTAAATAGCTGGAATATATGAGATGTTATAAGGAAAAGATGGTTCTATTCCCATGAGTTTATTTATTTTTATTTTCATTTTCCACCACCATTTTTAAGACTCATTTCTGAAAATCAAACACTTCCCAGATAACCTCATTTATACCACTTGCTTATATGACCTCTTCTGGCAACACAGTTTATGTAATTAGTATTATTTAACTTAAATAATTATGTCTCAATTCCCCATTCTCTCTTAATTTCAAAGTGTTTTAGATTGTATACATTGCTAATTTAACTGCCTACTAGTATGAGCAGTTTGTCTTATTCAATTTTATAAAATCCCTTTAGTATATATTCCTCCCACACAGAAAATTTAAGGTCCTTATGAATGTATGAGAATAAGAAAAGCTACCTTGCATGTTGCCAGAACAAATGTTTATCAAACCCAGAGCCATCCTTGCTAACATATGTACACTCACTTCTCACGATCCCCACTCCCCCCCAGAAAGAGCTCTCTAAGAACAACAAACTCTCTCGTTTACACAAGGTTTACTCTAGTAATTCAACACAGTTTGGCAAAGCTGTAAGCTAAACTGCAAACAGGGAATCTTTATTTTCCTACCTCCACTTTTAAGTATTCTCTGCCCACTGGTGGTCAATTCCCCAAGATCTTTATGCTACTTTCTGATTGCCACCATGGGTCTCCTTATAGCTTATCCTGAAACCAAGCTCCACTCTGGATCCACCTTTGAATCATGCTGGGCTCTCTGTTACTGGTCTTGTTGGAAACGAATCTTAAATTACCACAATGCATTAATCCCCTTCTGTGCCCATGCACCCCACCTTTCAAAAGCGGCAATACCTTAATTCGAGAAAAATAATCACAAATGAGATATGTTCAGGCACCACAGTAACTCTGTGAGGAAGATTATTTTAGGGGGCAGGAAAAGAAATCTCCATGAAGCACTTCAAGTTACTCCACTCAAGCAACAGGTATGTTGAACTGGAGAGAATTAGGGCTGTGTCAATACACAGGACTGCACTGGTACTTCCTGTATTTTTGAGTTTATTCAAATCAGTTTCTCTGAACCTCAGTTTTCTAATCTGTAAAATGGGATAGTAATATTTTCTTTTGAAAATTTCTTGAGAGCATTAAAAGAGAGAACATGTGTTGGGCATGACATGTAGTAGGAGCTGAGTAAATCTAAGTAAACTTTCCATTCCCTACTCCCCCATGCAATATCCATACTTACGGGGTTATTCCTAAAGCCACCTTGGGTAAAACCACATTCCCTAGTCAGTCAGTGAATGAGTCACTGTGTTGAATCAGTCAGAAAATATTCATTCAATATATATTTAAGACCCTTCTGTGTGTAAGAGGTTGTATCTGTATTCATGAAGCTTGGAGTATGCGTGTAGTGACATCTCATAATACCAATTTTGGTCTCTTAGCATTCAAAATTATAAATTACTCACATCATCTTTAAACTAAACTGTGTTTATTGACTCCACCATTCAAATGATCTAATTTTTTCAAACTTAATAATTTGCTCACCATTTTTTAAATTTGTAACTCAACAGCTAAGTTTCAAAAGCTTCTACCTATTCACCTCACTTAATTTAATGATGGTATACAAAAATGAAAAATTTTTCCTAATGTGGATCTGAAGTAATCTCTTTCAAGCAAGAGGAAATAAATGTTTCACATGTACATATGCTCTGCTTGCTGTTTAAGGATTTACCTAGATTGGCAAGTAAATGTTCTCACTACTTTGAGAATCAATCATCTCCTATAGCATTAATGGGCTGTGTGTGGTGGCTCATGCCTGTAATCCTAGCATTTGGGAGGCTGAGATGAGAGAATCACTGGAGGCCAAGAGTTTGAGAGCAGCCTGGGCAACATAGTGAGACTCCTTCTCTAAAAAATTTTAAAAAAGCATTAGCTGGGCATGGTGGCACATGCCTATGGTCCTAGCTACCTAGGAAGCTGAAGAGGGAGGATTTGCTTGAGCCCAGGAGTTTGAGGTTACAGTGAGCTATAATGGTGCCACTGCACTCTAGCCTGGGCAACAGAGTGAGACTCTGTTTCTAAAATAAATAAATAAAAATAAAGCACTGATAGAACCTCTAAAAAGAGTCTTTAATCATGTGTTCTATTCCATATTTTATTGGGGGAAAGTCATTATTTGGAGGTTGAAAATAGGATGGGAAAATGTGCTGGTATTCAAGAAAGGATCACTTTCTTCTTTCCAAATATAAGAATTCCTCTAAGACAGTGTTTCCAATTGGAGAGTCTCCTTTGGAGCATGACATGATTTTATTGAATACTGTGGTGGAAAAAGAGAAAAAGGACAACACCATGATGGGTGAAATTTCCTGAATGGAATATCAGGAAAATAATGGAGTAGGAGGCACTACATATAAGTTGAGACAATGACAAAAAGAGAATATTGTAAATGAAGAGCGAGCTATCAAAACTGATGAGAGAATTTGGAAAATACAAAGGAGGAAATGTTTGTAAATTTTATTCTGAAGCCAAATGTTACTTTTTAAAAATTAAAATAAATAAAAAAGAATAAATATTTGAAGTTTCAGGAAAGGAATTTTTCTTAAAATTTTGTTCAATTGGGAATAAAGTCACTTAATCTTTCAAAATCCGAGTCTTCTCACCTGTACAATGAGGATGAGGCATATCCTAGACTTCTTGCAGAAGTAAGGATCCAGCATCTCATCAAGTCTAAGGATAATCTTAAAATTATTATTAAGAGGCAAAATGGCATAAAGTGTCAGGCATTGGTCTAGGCACATTGTCTGGTTTCAAATTCAGGGCTCTGCCACTTTTTGGCTGACTTAGGAAAAGAGTCCTTTCTCTGTCAGCTATCAAATCTGCAAAATGGGGATAATAATAATACTGCCTTGCAGAATTCTGTTTCTTTGTTGCTTGGCACATTGTTAGAACTCAGTTAATGCAATTATTTTTATTATTTGATAATAATGGTGAAGATCATCATTATATTAATATTTCACTGTTACTAGAAAAAGACTCAACATTCTAAAAAATTCTAATCTACGACTCCACTGGCCCTTTCACAGTTGAGCCTATTTTATAAACCAGAGACCCAAGCCTTCTTTAAGATGTAATGTTTATTACTTCTTACAAGTCACACTTTAGACATGAATTTAAGGCAAGCACTTTTAATGTTATCTTCTTTTCATTTGTATACTAATCAAAGATTTGTACACATGCCTAGAGGCACATTAATTGCAAAAAAGCTCAATGTTCTAAATGAAACAAATATTTTCCTCTCTTTCTATTATTTCTTCCCTATGGTACTTTTTCTACCCTTCACTTTTCCTTGTCTTTATTTTTATTCCTCCATTTTTCTAACTGAGAGGTTCTGTCTTTTTCCTTCTTAAAACTGCATAAAACCAGGAAAATAAAACCAGGAAATTTAAAACATCAGTTCCCAGATCTCTGAAGCATGAACAGATGGGCATCAAAAATCTAGTCTTTTTTTTTCTTTTACATTTGCCTATTCACAACCTGAATAAATCAAAATTACCAGTAAATCTAACTTCTAGCACAACCACATTTTATTTGGCTCCCACATTAACTGCTAGGATACCAAGTATTGATTCACTTCAAGTTCTGATTATATTGCTAATTTTAAAGCCATGGAAATTGACCTTGAATATTTAGAACTAATATTAGAAAACACAATTTTGTTAATTTTGCGTTTGAAATACAACTTTTAAGTGCATAAAGTGAGTGTATACTCACTATACTTCAGGTTTTCTATACTTTCTAGTTTGGAAAAGGGAACATGAATATATATACAGACGGATAAATTGAAGTATCTGACATGCTGGGCAGGTACTAGAATATAAGCAAGGCTAAGGTAAAGAAAGGCCTTAAATACTCAGTGAAAACATTGAGTGAAAAAGGTTCAGAGAAAGAAAAACTGATTCAGGGTTCAACAAAAATTAGATTGCGTACTATGTATGTGCCACGCAAAACAGCCAAGATGCTCTCATGAAACATACAACGTGGTAGGCAATTCGATCAGGAAAGAATTAGGTGTTAGGATATAAGAACCCAGCCCTGGAGAGGGGGCGAGCACCAGGGAAGGCTCTCTAGAGAAGGTGATGTTAAGCAGAGACCTCCGTGATGATTAGAAGGTGGGAGTGAGAGGTGGCTTGTCCTAAGAGTAACAGCATGTGCAAAGAGCCCAGAGACGCGAGAACACAGTCCAGAGATAAAAAGCAAAATGTGGCCTGAGAACTGAGTGGGTGGACACAGGCAGGAAGTTGGGAGAGGGGGACAAAACACCATGAGGCCTGAGAAATAAACAGGGGGAGGCCTTTCTGCCCTCAACAATAGAAGCGAAGGGGTTTGTAGCCATTTGGAAAGTTGAGGGTCTGAATACATACTCTGGCTGCAGCGTGAACAGACTGGGGCAAACATGACAGAGCGGAAACCAATGTTCAATCCCATCTACCTTTTGAATTCCCGCTAAAATAATGGTAGAGGAATTTTCAAAAAGGCATATACTCACAAGGACAGAGAAAAAAACTAGGAGAGATGACAATAGCAAAGAATGTCAACCGAATTTCAGAAGATGGGAAGCAGCCGGATGAGCAGTGTTTGAGCAGAGAGGAGGAAGCAGAGTGTGTTTAGAAGTGCATGAGATTTTGTTTGTATGTGTGTGGTGTTAGCCAAGAAGAAGTTCATGTGCTCCACAGAAACTTCAAAAGACTCAGGAATTGGTCACTCTAGGTGCCTCTGCAGGTGCAGTTGTAGAGCAGAACCAAAAACAGAAGAATTGATAGCAATTCTATATAAAGTGATATCAACCCCCTGGATAACCTCCTCATACCCAGGCAGCCAAGTAAATACCTCCCCCACCCCCCACACTGCAACAGCAGAAAGGATGCTTCCTAACTCGGCGGGGGTATGGGGGTGTTTGAATCACAGACCAGGCAAGGCCAAAAGCAAGGATGAGGGCAATGAAGTGAAAGTTTGCCCATCCAACTGGTGATGCTTCTCCAGCACCTTTCCTCCATTTGGCTCCCAGACAGATGGAGATTCCCCTTCCAGGAGGTTATAGGAGCCTTTCTCTGGAGACTAACTGGACTGACCTAGTGAAACTGACATGTGCGGGGAGCCACAAAAAACAACTGAATCTCTGTTTGCTCATCCTCTGAGAAGGGTCACAGGTCAACAAGCCCAATCTCTGAACAGAGAACTTCTAATTATCTTTCATGGTCTTGCTCTCAAATATGAATGCACAGCCAGGGACCACCAGACATTTGAGGAAAACTCTTTATGTGAAAGAAACACAACAAAGTAAAAAGAAGAAAAAAGGAACTTGGAAGAAACTGAGAAATAGTGGGGGGAAAAAAACTCACCAGTTTTCTAAATTCCAAGATATTTACTTAAACTATTAGGTAACCAGCAGGTATTTATAGAGTGCCCCCTCAAACTCAAATCTCTATGGAAAAAAATAGAATAATCAGACACTTTAACATTACATGAATTTCCTTCTTCTAATTTTTTTAAAGAAGTAGTATGTTGTTCATTTAGGGATCACAACAATCCATGGTCCTCTTTCAGAATACGGGGAATGAATATTATTGTGAGGTTCAACATTATTTGCAGAGGAGTTTTTTACTTTCCACCTTGAAATATCCTTTCTTTGGGAGATAGGTTCATGAATATGGGCAAATACTCTCAGTAGACACTTATATCAATTCAGTTTGTATTAGTATTATTGTTGGTCATAGCCACAAAGATATCCGAACATCTCTTTAAATACTAAATTGGATCTGAATGGAAATTGTATACCTTTAGCCATATAATACATGTCCTAGAAAAGTAAGTAATTGATGGAGCTCTCATATTAAAAAAAAGAATTTCTTATAACTTAAAAAAAGCAATTATTCCATAATTTAGCTATATTGAGAGTTTGCATCTTGTTGGCATGGGCTATCTTAAAGTATTGCATATATCACCTAAACTGTCAATACATGCCCTAATCTATATACATTTAACACTTCAATAATGTATGCCAGGGCATAACTGAACCCAAAGATTATTAAAAGCCAGATTATTCTAGAACAGCGTATTAGTTTGGGAGTATACAGACAGCAAATGGCCAGATGGCCTTGCAGTAAACGGCTGAAAGCCATTTAAAATCAATCCATGTGCAGATGTATTCCAACGGAGAATTATAAGGCAACAAACCTATGAGATACTAAAAGTCTTGTTACAAAATCCTTGTTAGGCCAGAAATAACATTTCAATTTTATAGAATTTGAGTTCAAACAAATCTTATTCTTTACTTCACTGTGTAAATAAATGAGCAAAATCAACTCTGTTGCTTTGCAGGTTTATGGCCCACAGTAGATGCTCAATATGCGGTTGCTGAATGAATGAATGCCTAAGTGTTGAGGAAGTGGAAAGGGTTATGTATACATTATTCTATGCTTTTCTGGGTCCTGATTATTTCTGTATACTGATGTGTGGTTTGGGAGTTCGAGTATGTTTTATTTAGGTGGTTTGCATACATGAAGTGGAAAGAGGTAAGGTTGGTTGGAGGGTAATTATTTCTTGATAGAAGAATATAAAAAGTATAAACAGTTCAGCTATTGCTTAAGCAAACTCAGCTCTTCATTCCTGATCTACAATGCAAATAGTATATCAAATAAGGTTTCATTAAAGAGTGACTGTCACATCAACAGGAAAGAGAACGAAGACCTGCTATGCAGTATTATTAGATATATTGAATTTGTTGTCACTAAGATCAACAAAATATTGCTTTGAAGGACTACACACTGTGACATAGAAATAGCTTTGCAATATAGAACATTCCTTTGATATAATTTTTTTTCATTTTATTGTAATGGGGTTATACCTCTAGAAAAAATGAGTAGCAATTTATTGATGGCTTGGGCCACTACTAAAAAATAATACGCTATTCAGAAAGCATCTGTGATAACTAACAATCCATTTAAAAAAATTAGAATCTTTCTGCCACGTGATATCTCTATAACATGAAATAACTCCATGTCATAGGATGTAGAATGGGACTTTTCCTATCATCTTGGCATTTCAGCTGAGGTTCAAATGTCCAGGATTAACACCTACAAATGCTAAACAGAGGTGATGGGTATACCTCTGCAGGACTTGCTAAAGATAGAAATACCCTCTCTAAAATACTCTTATCCCATCAATCTCTAACAGCTTATATAAAAAAAGGGTAGAGACTAGAGAGGAGGAAATTCACAAGAGTAGATGAGATGCATGAAAATCTCAGGGACTGGGATGTCTGCCAGAGGGGGTGGCACCACTTTCCCCAAGGGGGATGATTGCCAAGCTGCCGAGACCCAGAATCTACCTCCTTCCACTCCTAGAACAGAGCACAGAAGAGTTCTTTGGGAGAACCTACTACAGGACTAAAATATGGAGCACAGACCATGGTGATGGCTCTGATTTCAAGATTCTGAAGGTAAAAGACTAACCAAAGTTGTTCACGTGGCAGGGCAAGGAGAAAGGGCAGCAATGGAAGTAGCGTCCATTTTTACCATTTGGAAGAGAAAAGATATTGATGTGTTTGCCTGTGGACCTAGTGGCAAGGGAGGAGTAGAGGGGACGCTTAAACCATACTGGACGGACTATGCTTAAGAAGGCTGCCTTTAGAGCAAGAGACATTCTCTTGGGGTAGGATCTGAGAGAATAAGGTGATGAGAAGTCACCCAGATAAGGTTTCATTCACATTAATACCCGTGTGTGAGGTCTCCACAGGAGTGTCTCAAAAGAATATACCTTTGTGCCATGCAAAAGACCGGTAACTGGCTACCGCCCAACAGAAGGCATCTGAGACCCAAGCAAGGCCCTCAAACTGCATGAGGTATGTAACTGGCCCCACTCCATTCTCCTCTCATCCTTCCTCCCAGACTAGACCCTGCTGCAGAAGCTTGAAGGGGAGGGGAGGAGGCCACTTTATTGAACTAGTTTATTGAAACGGCTGGACTCTCTAGGGTATAATGAGGGAACAGCTTTATTTCCTCTTTTGCTACTGCTTTCAAACATACTCTCGGATGTCCTTTTTCTTCCCATTGGTGACAACTTGGGCAGATACCATGGCTTTCTGGTTTGTAGTTATTTTCTTCTGGTACTGTTAGCATTTTTTTTCTCCTTCACACATTATACTCTAGGAATAGGAAAAGACCTTTTTAAACATGGCACTAAAGGTAGAATCCATGAAAGTTAAGAATAGACTCATCTGCGTAAAAATAAAATACTTTAGTATACCCAAAGCTTCATACATACAACTGAAAGGCAATCTACAAAAGTGTAAGAAATATTTCCAACATATACAACAGATAAAGAATTAATCAGTTAACTCTTAGAGATGAACCACGCTCGCTGTCAGGTTCAATGAGTTCTACCACAATGTGACCTAACAGCTGTGTGACTTCAGGAGATTCACTTAACATCTCTGGGCTTCAGTTTCCTCTTCTATGAAGGTGAATTAATGCCATTACTGACATCAGTGGGTTGTGAGGAGGATTAAATAGGCTAATTTATGTAAAGCACTTAGCGCAATGTCCAGCCAAGAGTATGTGCTCAGTAAACGTCAGCCTTTTATCCTCATCCCCATCATCAAATCTCCAAGTGGCAAGTGATGGGTAGTAAAACTTGATTTATAAGCATTCTTCTTCTATTTTGTCTCTATTGCCATAGTTTTCCACAATGAGCATGTGTTACTTTGGTACGAAAAGTACACAAACTATTTCAATTAACAAATAAGAATAAAGGCATTTGTGAGCCTCTGCCAACTTTACAAGTAGAGAAAGGCAGCTTCATGTTTCTTACTTGGTCTAGAGCTGATCATCCTGCTTAGGTTGTTGTATGTATGCCCCTCAGAGTTACTGAACAGGCAAAACAGTTCTCTTCTAACATAGGCAAGAGCCATCTGGTCATTCATTGGTAGAAATAAATATCTGAGTTATGAATTATGGTTCCACTGATCAGTATATATATATATACACACAAGACATGCAAAAGGCATAAAAACCTTAGAAAACATTCACAGGAATAGAATCAAACATTTTGCATCTCAGCTTTATGCCATGCTGCCACATCAGGTTTTACTTGTTTACCATATCACCTCATTTACCCTAATGAAAAATTACTCCTAGGACTCAGTTTCCTTTACTGGCACTGCCATTCATTCCGGGCACAATCTTATAAAAATAAGGCGAATGGAAAGATATTGATGTCATTGTCAGATGAAGCAAAACCACATGAGAGGCCCTGGCTCTGGTGCTCATTTAGGTTAGATGGAAGTAAGAGGGAAGAAGTTCTGGGATGTATGTCTCACAGTGTTTGAAATGGCTGCCCTCCGCAAACAAGCCCAATTTACAAGAGAAGAACACATAAGGTAGAAGTGGGTTTCAAGTTTTAAACTACGTTACTAAGTACACATTTGCTCCTAAACTTTAAAGCAGTGCTGAATCCCATTTGGATAGAGTTATAGCATCGCTTTAAACACACACGCACACCCAGACATACACACCATGGAGGTAATCCAGCTACTCCTGCGGCACAGATGTGCACAAGAATGCTCTAAGTGATTAAGATAGGGCTTTAAAGTCAGTTAATTAGAAACATCTCTCTTTCTATGATCAACATTGATATGCGCTCGAGCTCTGATTAGTGGAAATTTAAATTTAAATTTAGTTTTAAAACTTAAGATTCATGGACACTCTTTGGACTTGCTCTTGTATTGTAGAATTGTCCTAAGAGTTCTATCTCAGTATCTAAACTTCTTCAGTCAGTTCTAACAGTTTTAAAATAGAATTCTGCTCACTGGATATTCTTAAACTGAGCTTCTTGTAAACAATATCTATCCTTTACTGGAAGGAAAGATAAGAAAAGTCATAAGTGTAATATTTTAAAACCTACCTCTACAGAAAAATATCATTGTCATTATAATAGCAACCACACCACTCTGCTCTGATTATTGGCATGATTCTTTCTAAAAAGGCCATAGAACTGTTGAGAGGGTAAAATACAATAACGTATGGGAAACTGTTCAGCATATATGCCAGCATACAGCTTATAACTGTGCCATATTGTGGAACAAATAATTGCTTATTAAAGTTTTCGTTTTGTAAAATGAGGGTGATTGCTGGAGAAAGTGAACCTAGATGTTACAATAAATATATAGTTATTTTTAAATCCAAATTTTATTTTCATAAGACTTAAATATCAAACTCTCATTTTACATGTTATACAGGAAAAATACTTTTGTCATTGCAGATTTTAAAGTTATGGTCACATGAAGGTCCCAAAGGTCAAATGAAGCTACATTCTGTTGGCCTCAACACCCTTGACCCAAACCACAGGCATAGAGCACACAAGGTCCTTTGCAAAAATAAACTACGTCCAAGAAACAGGGCTGGAAGGGGAGGTAGGGTGTCTGTGCAAAAATTCTTCAGTAGGAGGGGGAGTGTAGTAAAGTACCTTAAGAATAAAATTGCCTTGGACTCAAATTTCAGGATTACCACTGAATAGGTAAGTAACCCTGAGTCAATAAAATAACCTAGTTGAACCTCTGGTTTTCACTTATTAAATGGGAACAATTTCCTAGGGTTGTTTTCAGGATTAGTTGAAATGGTACATGTGTAACTGATGCATAGCACAGACTATGTATCAATAAATTCATTTCACACTGAGACCAAATGCTGTTGAAAGACAACACACCTGTTCAGCCGGGGCAAAGTGGTTGCTGATATTCTGGGTGTCATTATTAGAGGGAGACTCCGAAAAAAGTCCCAGAATTGGTTGATGAGTGAATTCATATATTTTCTTATATTTATTTTTTATGTCTGCTTTAAATACCTTCATTGAATTCTTCACCTTGCACTACTGGTGGCTATTAATGACAACAGTGGTTAAAAAACTTCCTGGTCACCTAAGTAGTAAGAATGGCAAACAACAATGATAACAACAACATCCTGACCTCCCTTGCCACTTACAATCTTCTTTTCATTATTTCTGATTGGTGCAGTTGCAAAAAGAACTCATGGAAAATCACACAGAAATAGAAAAAGCCTGTTTGAGGAATATCATTCAAATTTGTTGTTAAGTGAAGATACTTGAGCACTAACTATAAAAAACATGGTAGCAAAGCCTGGAGGAGGGAGAGGTGAACAAGACAGAACCCCATAGCTAGACACCAATATCAAAATTTTCATTCTTAAGAATGCGTTCTCCCACTTTCTCTTAGCCAAAACACAATCAAGTCATAGCTTGTACTAGACTACTGAAAAGTTTTCAAATAAGTAGGCAGATATTATCTTCCTATTGTGGTATTTCCCATGTTTAACTAAAGACTATCTTGGTTAATACCTTATATATAGAAAGTAAAAGAAAAAGTTTTAGAAACACTGTCCTTTTTGACACAATTTGTGGTGACTCTTTATTTTTCTTTAACTGCATAAGGTTATGTAAGTAAAAAACAAAAGCAACTTCATGTTGTTGTGGGGAAACATTAAGATTTTACAGAAGAATGCTCTTTATAAAAATATCAGTTTTTCCAAACCATATGACTTAGTTGTATGTTAGGATTATGGGAATGAATTGGGTTGAAAAGCTGCCTAAAGTAGACTTTATACTGTGTTCATAAAAATAGATATTATCCTTCACAACAAAATCTACCCATGCCTTTTCTAGACTACTTTTCTACAGCTTGCAAAACTCAAATTAATTTCTTGTAAGTTTAAACCATGGGAAAGAGTCTAATATATATAAAAGCATGTGTGACATCATCAATTATCAACCTGAGGACCCTGAATGAATTATAGGGAGTCCTTGACCCCCCTGCAATTATGTAGGATTGTTTGTGTGTATAAATATCTGCATTTACTTGCACTTTTCTAGAAAGGAGTCTATAGATTTCACCTAATTTCTAAAGGGATTTATGGTACCCCCTTAAGGTTGAGAAGAATTTATTCATTCCATGAATATATTTTATATGACTACTTTTAGTCAGGTACTATGCTAAGCACAGGAGCACACAGAAAACAGTGTTTGACCTTTGCAGTTTACAGTTTAACAATTGATTTGAATTGTGGTGGGTGGAATTATTAATCTTACCAGCCTACTAATTATTCTTCTCTCTTAATACAACTCTGGTCCATCTAAAACTTCTTCCCCAGATCTCACAATCTCCTTGGGACAAATTCTTCATATTAAATGCCATTATCACACAGTCACTGATGTTTGTTTAGTCAACATGCTGTGTCCTCTCTACTTTATCCTGAAAGGCTCAGGTTCAATGCCTGCCTTCCTTAAGACGCTTTCTCTGAGAATCCTGAATATTGGTGACTACATATCACGATGACCACTGGTTTCATAAACCTGTTTTTTCCTTCCCAGCTAAAAAGTAAGCTATACAAAGTAGAAGTCATGTCTTACATATAATATTATTGTTTGCATTCCTGTCTAGTTTGGTTCTACTCTAAGTGATAGTTTGTTTCCTGTTAAATAAGATGGATAGACTTTAGGTTGTTTCTCTGACCTAGATTCAAAGGTAGAAGGAAGTCTTCTTCAAAGGAGATAATAATAATAAAAAAAGATTTAAGAATGTAGAGGAACATAAATGACAAGAGAAGAATCAGCAAAAGAATATGTGCCAAGAGAGACAGAAGGAAAAACACACAACTGGAAGTCTACCAAAGGTGCTGGGCTCTCCATGGAGGGTGATTCCAGAGGCCCCACAAAGCTCTAGGAGTATTCTCAGACCTTAGGAGGTAGGCACAGTGCTGTTAATAATTGCAGTCAGGAAAGAATCCTCATGGAACGTGTCCATTTCTGTGAACAAAGCTGTAGCAAAGCTGTAGCCAAGCTAAGTAAGAGGCACGTTGTCTTCCTACAGCATGAATCTTAGTGTGAGATGGAGCCTGCCAAGACTCATAAAATGTACCCACTTTTGTTCATTCGAGTAGGAATGAATGTTACTGCCAGACAAAGCTCATAATGCTGTGGATCTTACTGTGGTTGCACATCAGAAGTTTTAAAATACTGGGGAGTTTTAAAATGCTATTTATGTCTAAGACTCATCCCCAGAGACTCTGACTCAACTGATCTGGGGTGGAGCCTGAGAACTGTTATTTTTTTGTACCAGGTGGTTTTAATGTGCCACCAGAATCGAAAACTGATATAATTGCCATCTAAGATGAAAATTCAAGGACTTAGAGGTGGTGGGTCGTGGGAAGATATGGTTGGTATTTATCCTCTTTTAAAAGTAAAGGTCATAACCTTGGAAGAGAAAATAGTATATAGGGAGCAAACAGGTGGCTACATAGACAGTACTGAGAATTGGTTTCACAGAGTCTAACAAGAAAAAGTACATTATAGAAAGTGTTGTTCATGAAGCTGGGAAAGAACATCTAATTCCTCCCTAATTTGCCAACATCATCAAGAAGTCTTTAAGTTTTGGAAGGGAGATGGGGAGAAAAACACTCAAATACAACTGTAAAACCTGAAACCATGGGGGACTAAAACAAAGGAGCAAGTGGAAAAAATGCCCAGGAAGTTTCAGGGAAAAATTAAAGGGAAGTCAATGGGGATAAAAACTTTGGACCTAAAGAGTCTGTATATCAACACACAAAGTTTGAATAAGAAGCTGATTTACCTTGGAATTTTTTTGCAAGAAGGTATGCTCTTAAGGGGCATAATGCACTTCTAAGGTATGTAAGGGAAGGGGAGACAGGAAGCAGTGTAATGACTAAAGCGTAAGCTTGGAGTGTTAGGATTCTGGGTTCAAATCCTGCCCTTATCACTTACTAGTGGTGCAGCTGTGGGCACAGCACTAGCTTCCCCAAGTCTGTTCCCCATAAATAAAATGGAAAGAATACTATCTACATCATAGGAATTACTGTATTAATATAGTTAGTACCAAGTGAACTTGAAGATGTTAGTAACCCAGTACCAAATGTGATACACAGTAATTACTTAATAAATACTAGCTTTTCAATATTAGTGCTATTGTTAAGAATAAACCCTCGCCAAAATAAAAACTTTGTTCCAAAGGAAAAAAAAAAGTTGCTCTCAAAGGAAAGAGCTATGTACATAAAAAAATCATAATATCTGTCTTACAGAGTATAAACCCAAGGGTAGAAAGCACTTGGGAGAAAAGAGAGAAAGCGGCAGTGATATGTTTTTGAAAATGCACTCCAGAGTGCCCGGCCAGGTAGAGGATGTGGTTTGGTAACAGAGATTACAAAACTAGTGCAGAAGTAGCATAAAGTAGTGGTGGGAGACTTCAACCATGACGACGCCATCTGGAAGTCTTGTTTGGCAAAAATACAGCATCAGATAAATTCTTGACTTACTCTGTTAAGAGTTTAAGCTCAAAGAAAGCACATGATGCAAGTAAAGAAACTACTTTTTTGGATTTAAATCAGACAAACTGGAATGGAGGGTGAGGGCAGGATGTGGAAATGATCATGAATTTGAAAAAAGAGTGGTCACTTATCATCATGAAACTCTTAAAACAACTCTTAGCAAGAAGAAAGAAATGGGGACTAAATAGGATTTGGTATATGCTTAGGTTAGAGAAGGATTTCAAAAATGAGAGAGAGAGAATATATAGGTATTATCCCATGGAATGGATGGTGTGCAAAGTGGAAAAGATATTCTGAATTTTAAAATAATGGCTACTTCCAGAGAAATACTAAAAGAAAAACAAAAACTGTTTTAACACTCTGACACCAATGCATGGGTTTTTTTCCTCCAAACTGACCAATTCTCTGATACCAACTAGAACTGTCAGTTCAATTCTGACACTATTTAGCTGGAGTTAACATCAAATCCCTCAGGTTAAGAGCTCAGTCCTATAGAAGTATCCCATTCCAGATGCCAAGTCTGGGCTTCAAATACTTCTGACCAACAGCTATCAATAAAGGGCTCCCACACTCCCTCTTAAGGTTTGATAATTTACTAGAACAGCTCACAGAACTCAGGAAAACAGTTTACCTGCTAGATTACTGGTTTATTGTAAAAGAATACAACTCAGGAACAGCCAAATGGAAGAGATGCGCAGGGTAAAAAATGGGGACAGAGCGTGCAACTTCTATGCCCTCTCCAGGTGAGCCACCTTCCCAGCATCTCCATGAATTCACCAACCTGGAAGCTTTCCAAACCCTGTCCTTTTGGGTTTTTATGGAGGCTTTCATTTCATTGGCCACTGGTGAGTAAACTCAATCTCCAACCCCTTTCTCCTATCACTCAGGAAATTCCAAGCATCTGAGGCGCTTTGTACCAGGAACTTTGGACAAAGACCAAATGTATATTTCTTATTATATCACAATATCACAAATGCAAAAGAAAGCAATAGGAATGAGTGGACACAGCCATGTGGGTGCAGAAAAAGCCGAGAAGAGTAAGTCTTCAAATATCCAGCATTCTTATACGGCCTTAGGGGGCCACTTGTTCTCTGTTGTTTATTCTCTATTCAAGAGGGTAGAACTAGGGTGACTGGGTATAAGTGAGGGAATCCCATTTCGGGGGTAAAATGTATGACCAATCAGAGTCATCTCCTGGAACGACCACTAAGATAGCTGTCAATGAAAAATTCTAGAATTTTTTTTTTAAATCTCTCACTAAGTTAGAACAGAGTCCTGGACATAGGAACAAAAGTGTGGATTCCAGGCTTTAGCTTAATACTCCCCCTCCAGCAAAGTTGGGCGATTCCCCCATGTGTACACACACCACTGCACACTCTTCTCGTACTTTGTTGTTATTTGTCTGCCTGCTGGGCCAGCCTGTATGCCACAGGGATGAGTTCATCCTGTTCCCTTTTGAGCTGCAGCACCTACCACTAAGCCTGGCACTGAAACAGTCATTCATTTACTTTAAACTGGAATTTAGATATGTTAGTGGCCTGTGTCTTAGGCCTCTTTTTTTTTTTTTTTTTTTGATGAGATTACAAGAGAAGGAGAGGTAGGGGGGAGGTCACTGGATGTTACATTTGGTATTATACCCTATTTCTAATTTACTTTCTCAGGACATTCTACTTGAAAATGAAAAAATAGCCTAGTTTTTAAATTGAAGTTGCTGATGTTCCTCATTCCACCCTACTAAAAGTATAATAGTATATATGTTTCATTTTTGAGCGGTGTTCAATTAAAAGTCAATGTTGTTCTGAAAATTCCTCCATTTTCTTTAAATTACCTGATGCTTGAGCTACTGTTTTGTTTTGTTGTTTTATTTTGTTTTTAATGGGGTTGAGGGTTGCGAATGACCACTTTTGTGACAGCCTGAAACAAATTCACTCTTCCCAAGGTTTGGTCTCTCAAGGAGGTACCCAATGTTCACTCATAAAAACATTTATGCAACCTGATGCATAGCTTAGCCATATACTCTAGTCATCTGTGAAATAGATAGCATGGCAACCTTCAACAGAAATGGTTTTTAGGCTTAAATATAACAAAAAAATTCTACACTTCTTAAAAGCATGTATGAGATAGCTTTCATTTCCTTATTCAACAGGCTGTGGAGTTTAAAAAAGCATTACATTTTAAATTAGTGTTACAATTCAAATTTATGAAAAGACCATAGCTATTTTATAATAAGAAATGATCATCACTGAGAATCTATATGTCAAATGCAAAAAAACATAATAGTTATCAATTCACAAGGGAACTTAATTTAAGTTAACATTTGGCAGACGTGTAGAACCGTTCAGGCACATATCTGTCAAGCTTTGAAGAGGCCAATAATAATGGTGTAAGTAAAAGAAAAGTTTAAACTTCTTTTTTTTTTTCATTTCAACAGTTTTGAGAGCGGAACTGGCTTATAATCTAGTTAGAAATATAACACACACAAAAAAATCATATCAATTTAGTTAGAGTATATTTACTTTGAAAATTCAGGTCCTTTTCCATCCGTTCAAGCTTTTTCAATGCAGTTTTTCTAGATGAAACTGCAAAGAAATGGATATTTGAAAGCAAACGGGACACCCTATATCACCTAGCCCTTACTTATTTCACTGCATCTTTTTATTAAACTAATCCAAGGATACCAGAGTATGTAATTTCCTGGTTGGTGGAAATCCCTCTAATCAGGATATTTAGAACTAATGTCTCCTTTAACTGGACTCCTTTTGTATTGTATACAGGCAGAGGGAAATGCTATCATAACACTTCAATAGTTAAGTGACTTTATGAGAAAAATAGTTCCAAATGTTTCCTAAAACCTTCCAAACCGCACCAAAGACCATTATCGTAATATTATGTTTCCCCATTGCCTCCATTATTTAAGCTTGCTTCTCTTGAAATGATACTTGGATGAGAAACTTAGGTTTTATGTAATATATAGATTGTCTCAAAAGGAAAAGCCTTGGCTGAACAAATACTATATATGTAGAGATGCCAGATAATTTGTTTTCAATAGCTCTTCTTTATTAATTAACAAAAGAATGTATTTAAAGCTTTTGGTTACTGAAGCTTATGGGCAGAAATTATTTTGTTGTTTTTTTTGTCTCTAAACCAAGCTATCTAAATAGGCATTGTATAATTCTATTAAACTTAATATTGAACACAAACAAGATAACACATCACATTACATTTAAAAGACATTTCCTTACTATCTGTATATCCAATAACATCATGTTGCATACCTTACATATACACAATAAAATTTATTTTTAAAAAAGATATCTATATTTTAGGTACAGTATATGTAATCTATACATAACTGTGTATCACTTATCAAAGTAACATTACATTTTAGTGAGTGTAGTTTCAAAAGGAATCTTAATGGCAGGTTAGCATTGGATTTAGTCTGAAGGTGCTCCTACTGCAAGTGGTAAGCTGCCCCATTTCAAGTGCTTTTGCAACAGGATTTTTTGGGAGTAATCACAGGTATTATGTTCAATAAATAGCCTCAAGGCAGAAATAGCCCAAATGTCTATCAATGAACAAATGAATAAACAAATTGTGGCATATAGACACTATGGAGTATTATTCAGCCATAAAAAAGAATGAACTACTGATGCTTGTTAAAAGATGGATAAACCTTGAAAAATTATTCAAAGGGAAATAAACCAGACACAAATGGTCACATATTGTATGATTCCATTTATATGAATAAATAAATACATAGAGACAGAACACAAATTGGCGGTTGCTAGGGGATGATCCTCCCACCTAAGTCTCCCAAGTAGTTTGGACTACAGGTGTGTGCCCTCATACCTGGCTAATTTTTATTTTTTGTAGATATGTGGTTACTATGTTGCCTAGGCTGGTCTCAAACTCCTGGGCTCCAGTGACCCTCCTGCCTCGGCCTCCTAAAGTGCTGAGATTATAGGTGTGAGCCACTGCGCCTGGCCCTCAGTATTTTAACAAGTGTTTCATGAAAAAAAAAATCTGTGACTAAATAAGTTTTGTTCTGTAAATAAGTTTAAGTTCTGTATTAAATAAAGTTTGACAGATTAATTTACTACAGAAATTCTCAAAGAGTTGAATATGCAGACCTGCTTTGTGAATATTCACAGGGAGGGAAAGGGCGTGGTCTCCCATTCCCTTTTAAAAAGGGCTACCTGTATAGAACACATTTTAGGAACACCACTCTGGGAAATTTAACTCACAGATGTGACACAGTGAGCTCTGATTCTGTGAAGGTTGGGATTAGAATCACGTCTTCTGGCTTCTAGGCTAGGAAGTTTTCTACTAAAATCACTGATAACTCCCTGAAAGGATAAAAACAAATTCGAGGTTTCCAACATAAACAAATTTGGTGAAGAATATCCTTTATTTTATCATTTTATCCTTTATTTTATTCAGTAATGGAGGATAAATGTAATTTCTGAGGAATATCCACAAATCAAATACGCTGTTTACTGATGGTTCCTGGGAGTGATGCCATCTCTTTGATATCATCTCACATTGGTACAACCTTTTCTTGACTTCTGTTTGAGTCACTCCTATTTTTAAGTGGAGGTTCACAGGGACCAGAAAGGCACAGGGGCAACAGTGAAAGCTGTACTATCCATCTTCAACACTCTGACCAGTGGTGGCCTTGGCTTTCTTAAATTTCTCGAAATTGACACTGTTTCTTTTTAAAGGTGATCCAGTGGGCTGAAGGTTTAGAAACCTTTACACTGGAAAACACTTGATAAAATGTCATTGAAGCTACTTCTATACTTGTGAAAAGCTCTAGCCGACTTGCTAAAAACCAACTCTGCTTTAAGAAATGTGTGCCGCTCTGTTAAAGTAATAAAAATAGGGGACATATATTCTCAATTTTTAATAGCAAACGGTCATGCAGGTAATATGTTCCCTTTGGTTCCATGAACTTTCTTTTTCTTTAAATATTTCACAAAAGTAGCCAATGAAAGTTGATTTTTTGAATACTTTTAAATTACTTTTAAAGTTCAAAGCAGAAAATAGCCAGTACTCAGTTTTAATTTTTATATGCTTGCTTGTACAAGCATGCATACATATGAGTGTAACAGCAGTTGTATCCGTACCACTCTCAGAATGCAACAAAACCTCATGACTATTGTTTTAAAGAAACTGTATCCTCAAGATTGTTTTACCTTTATTCTCACTTGCTTCTGCTTGAGTTAACTTGCACTTGACTTTGTTAATTTAATTTAACGAGATTTATACCATCTTTTAAAGTATTAAATAAGAAATAAATGTTTAAGATGTTTTTTCTCTGTTTGCCCTACTTGGAGGTCTAGGACTCTACATTTGTTTTTTTAAGGACACTTTTCTCTCATCTACTGTGTACACTAAAAGGATCTATGCTAGTGAGCTATATATGTCACTAAGACCCTAAAAGTTCATGGCCATGAAGATAAGAGGATCTTGCAGTAAGGTATCAGAAAATCCAATAACAGGAACGAAAGAAAAGAAACAGAAAGGAAGATGGGATGGAGCAAAATAAGAGTTTATGAGGAAAGAAGCTTAAGTGGTGAAAGTCTAGAATCCTAAGGGTGGGGACTAAAAAGGGAGACTTCAAAGAAAGAACTCAGTTATCAGATGACGGAAAGAACTCAAATCCAAATACCTACGACACACCTGTCAGTGACTCAAAGCTCCTTACCCAACACAGAAAATGCAGGGCATGACTATCAGACAATGAGGTGGATTTATTGTTATTTTTCATTTTGTTTAAAGAAATACACTGACATAATTTTTCTCTTCCAAAATGTACTCCAATTATACTGATATCATTGAAAACATTTGAGTGTATTTTTGGATGTATCTTCAGAGTTTGTCACATATTTCATTCACCCATCTATCCATTCATTCATTCACTTATGTCTTTAAGGAAGACTTACTGTGTCAGATATCATGCTAGACATTTGTCATTAACCTTGAGAATCTCACAATCCTATACACTAAATATACTCAAAATTTCTAAATTTGGGGGGTCAAAGGACTTTTAACACATAACCCAAAGTTATGAGTTCAAAAGAGGAAAACTGTGATGACCAGGTTGATTAACAGCATCTCAGGTCACAATAAGTAATAAAACTGATTTTCTTGGGTTGTTCCTAAACTACCCAGGAAGCAGATTTGCCAAAAAGATATGGCATCATCATTGAAATTAGTGTTGTTTTATGGGAGCAGAGTTTGAAGGGCAACCCTCATCTCAGTGAGTAATTCAAGAGAAAGATAGTAAATATCTGTCACATACTAGTATCTGTAGTATACAATACACCCTCAGGATTAAGCTGTGTAAAGCACAGACCTTGTTGTTAGGAAACTTATGTCCTAATAGAAAACAGTTATAGTTAATCATAATGTAAGACAAACTTAAGTACAGTATCTGTTCCTACTATTAGCAAACCTCATTAAGTATTTTGTTTCTGGCATTCTGGGGATGCACTGATAGAATGTGGCTCTTAACTTCAAGGAGCTCAGAGGCTAGTGAAGGCATGAAAGAAGTAAAAAGGGCGACTCCAAGTGTGTGATGAGGGCCAGGGTCAGATGGGCCAGAGCATGTTGGGAACACACAGGAGAGGAATAGGAGACAGCCTTGGGGAGGCTTCCTAGAGGAGCTCTGGAAGATAATGAGAGCAAAGCCTGGGGGAGGAGAGGCACATTTCTGGCAGATGGAGAATATGGGGGGGTGAGAGAGACAGATAGGGCTGTTTGGGGAACTTGGTTCAGTAGGGCAGGATTTTACTATGTGTGGGTGAGGAGGAAACAGAAGTGCTGGGAGAGAAGAGGAGAGACTGCAGAGATAACCAGGTGCCAAATCACCAAGGCCCCACAGGCTCTGCTGTGGAGTCCAGCCTTTGTCAGGATGGCAAGAATGTTACAGACAATTCTCTAGGGTAGTTCCAAGGAGAGATGCCTTTCAGTTGGTGTGGGGTTTTTTTTAGAGAAACTTTCAACAATATGATTGATCCTTCACTTCAGGATAGACAGGACTGCTGGGTGCAGAAGGAAAAGAAACTAAGGGCTAGGCTGCATTCAGGAATTGAAACAAAAGGTAGTAACTGGTGAGATAGAAGTGAGATAAAGCAGAGATTGTGGAAGGCTTTGAGGGCAGGCAGGCTAAGGAGCTAAATGTCATTCCACTGCCAATTAAGAGAGCTTAAACCTGGATGAAAAGAAAACTAAAACAAAACAGAAACAAATGATGGTGACAAAAGCAGAGACAGAAAGAGGAGGAGGAGGAGGAGAAGCTCCTTTTAGGAAGAATATGGAGAGTTCAGTTTTGGTCTTGTCTCATGGATTCATGACCACATGTTCTAACATCACAAGTACAGGAAAGGTAACTTGTGTAACCACCTCTCTTTGATGTGTTTTGTGTGGCCTGCCAGATTGTACAAAAAGCCATCTGTCCACTAAGAGATCTACATTCAAAGCACCAAAGGGTTTCATAAAGCTTTACAATATCTAATTTGGGTTATCAGCTTCTAGGCACAGTCAAACAAAGCTAAGACTTTTTATATTACCGGAGGAGGAAAAGCATCGGTCCTCCAACACCTTTTTTTTTTCCCTAATGGGAAATACCTGAACATCACAGTCATTCATTTTCGAAATCAACACAATTTAGAGTGGTTAGTTTCTATATCAATTAGAGTCTCTAAAGTATGTGAACATCTATGTGTGTGAATATATACATATGTTCAATCAAGTAGAAAATGGGGAAATTTTCAGAAACAAACAGGTCCTTTTTAAAAGTAGCTTAGCTCTGTTCTCAAGGTAAACTCTTAAGTTAGCATCTGTTCACTGTCACTTTTAGCTAACTGACCAACAGTCCTAAAACATCTATTTTGTTACCAGTTAGCAAAGAAACAAGCCATTTGAGAGAAGTTGCTTAAAATGAATTGAAGCTGCCTTGATGTTTGCAAATGGCAAAAAGCCAATTTATGCAGCAATACTGGAATTGTGTGGCTCCAGAGAAAAGGACAATGGCTATGGAAATCTCTTAGTGTACGTAACCTGTATGCCACATCTGTGAACCAAGCCATAGCATCATTTCAGTTTTGTTAGAGCAGTGGTATTTGCTCAAGAGTAGCAGAAGACAGATTTTCCCCCCTTCTTTTCGGCTACTTAGATCAAAAGAAAGGTGTACACTTTATTTTTAATCCTATTACTTCACATGAGCCCAGACAGAACATCAAAGACAAGGTAGGCAGGTTTAACTATTAGCATCAACATATTCTAAAGTTGAAAATCTCTTCCAGATAGCTACCCTACTTTGAAACAGACCACATTTGTGTTGTTCAGAGTCAATATTACTCTCTACTGTATTTTAATTTTCACTGTGCTTAAAAAGAAAAAAATATACAAGATATGTGATTTTGCCCTATGGCATTCAAGTATAGGTTTGTAGGACAATCTAATATTATTAGAATAAAATGCAATTTACATATACTTTTTTTTTTTTCAGTTGGCTCAGCCGTCCATCTCAATTTCATGAAAGGGAGGAAAGTGAATCAAATGCAGTTGCAAATCATATTTGAGGAGGGCAATGCTTCCCCACATCTGAAGTCTATTGAAAGCTCATGAGTAAGAACTTCAGGGAACAAATCCTTTCTGTTCAAAAGATGTGTCAGTAGAGAAATTCTCAGAAAATAGCACACAATTAATCAGAAATCATTCATTTCTTTTTCCAAGCCAGATAAAAAAAAAGTTGCAGTTCTGAATTCCTTCTAAGAAACACTAAATTTAAGTATATAAAATAATTTTTAATGATTTTGCATTAGAAAATGCACCATACGCAGGAGAGATATCAAAAATATTTAACAACTAGATAAACTGAGTAGCAGATAATCAGAACGAACAATGCCAAAACAATTGGTACAGATGTATGGCTTGAAGAACATTCAAAATTCTTAAATGAAATAAAGCTGGTTTTGTGGAAATATGTGGTGGTTGACTTGAAATTTTGCAGTGACATCATTGTTAGGTTGGTGCAAAAGTAACTGCGGTTTTGGACCGTGAATTTTAAATCATGGTATTAATATAATCATTACACCAGCAAGTACAAATGATTATCAAGTTTCTAACACTTGCAGTGCATTGCCACTAGTCTCTGGAGACACAAAAAGGTATATAAATGTAAGATAGCATGTATGCCTTCATGACTCCTCCATACGCTGTGGTTATGCCTAAATATTTAAACAAATAAAAAAGTAACCCATGTTTAGTGCTAAAGAATGGCATAACCCACAAATGCTGGAGAAACTTTGATGAAGTTCTAGCTAAGGACTAGGAAGAAATGGAGTTAACTCATGTTGGAAGGAGACATTGAATTTGGACTTACCATCTGGTCTTAGGTAAGAACTGAGGAGAGTAGGGTATTTCAGGTAAAATTGAACTTTGAATGTCACTACCAGAAGAGAGAGAGAGAATGTGCGTGCGTGCGTGTGTGTGTGTGTGTGTATGTATTTGGCATGAAATCAAATTACCTGCATTTAACCTTCTCAGCAAATGTCTTTCTTTTATTTTACCAATGAGAAATTATGCTAATATTATCAGCCCAAAGGGCCATGTTAATTTTATTGATAGATGGTAGTTTCATATTTAGCTAAAAGGAAATATTAGCTAAATTTTCTTATAAAAGATAATAAACTAAGAATTTAGGGTTTTATTCATTATTGTTTTTAATTGAAGGGTAGATACAATCTCCCATTGTATCAAAAGTCTATTCCTACTTCTGCCGCACAATTAAACTAGATAAACCAAAAACCTATTTTTCTAAATATGCATGCTAAGATAATACAATATAATACAGCATGATTTCAAGAAGAAAAGTCACCCAAAAGAACTTCAGTGACTCTTGAACTTTGAGGTAAGTGAGCCTGATTCTTTTTAAAACCTGACAAGATCATCTAACATAGAAGAGAAAGCAGAAAAGTCTGAAGAAAAAAAGTTTTCTTAGAAGGCTTCCCAGTTAGCTCAAATTAAGTATTATTGGAAAATAGTCAACACTTAGCATCCTTCACTTAATTATAGTAACAAGAAAAGGGGAGGAAGAACAAAGTACATTTTATACATTTGAGGAATTTAATATTCTTTTTGAAAACATCTTGGAGTGCATACACTCTGTGCTATGTTGTGTCTGTCTGTGTCTCTCTGAGCAAGTTCCATCACAGAGGTAACCCTCTCAGGATTATAAATCATAAGTCCAGGTCATTTGGAAAAAGAAGTGTTATGAGTGACTTGAGATAAGAGGTACATCCCAAAACCTTCACCCAAAGGCAGCTAGGAGAGTGCATACACTTGGAATGAAGGCAACGCTAGTGCTCATGCAATCTGTAGCCAACATCTTTCTTTTTATGCCGAATTATAAGCCACCAATAGTATTTATATCAACATAGAGTTCACTTTTCTAAAATTCATGATGAAGTCATCATGCAAGGAGTTGAGAATCCTACAAATTCCCTAATTGGGGAGAGCATTTACATGAAGATTTCTAAAGTGCCAGTTGGGTTCTATTCCAGATTGAGTAGTTTTCAGACAACTGGTGTCACTCTGATCTCTTTACATTTCTAACAATATTCTAAGACCTTACATAATTTCCAGTTTGATTTTTTGTGTCAAAGATTTGATAGGTATTTCATTATGAAGATTAAAGGTAATTATGAAGAAAGGATGATTTGTTCAGAAAACTATGTGTAAAGTATTGGATCATCTAGAATCATCTTGCTTATGTATATTAGCTAACTGAGTTGTAAAGTGGCTTTTTGTTACTTATATAAAGATTTCTGTTTTCCGTTTGTGAAGTCATCCATCTATTTGTCCCAAACTACCTTCAATGGTAGAGAGATAGTGAGACACTTAATTGTACTACTCAAAGCACAATACAAAAGTAATAAGACAAAAAGAAAAAAATAACTACTTAACTGAAAATTCTAGTCCTTGGGTAACTTAGAGGATTTCAGTGACAAAGCATATTAGGATTCCTTCTGCATATTCACTGTACCTCTGACCCTATCTCTATTTATGCCTGAATGAATATCTCTCTCTGTCTATCTATCTATCTGTCTATCTATCTAATTCATATGGGAAAACAAGCAGTCAGACCAGTTTAACATGTTTTATAAATTAACTATGACAGCAGCATGTGCAAGTGGGTATTTGCTGCTATTTAATAACATTTTATGGTACACTCTACCAGAGTTTATTATTATTATCATGTTGTTATTATTGTTGTTGTTAGGAAGAGAAAATTATAAGGAAATTGACAGTTGCTTTTCATTTTGAAAACACATTTCACATTGCTGACATTAACCTGATGTACCATCAAGAGATGGAAAAACAACCCATTAACAATCATTCAACAATGTAAAGTAATTGTAACTTGCAAAAAGTTATTCTGTAACTATTGGAGGAATTACCAGATTATTCTTTGCATTTGACTAATTGTTGGGGAGTTCACTGAGTCTTTGAAGAATGAAATAAGCTGGTGTTGCAAACCAGATGATACAATGCTATTTCTCATATTGGTTTGAAATCTATTTTAACACAGTGAAGACGTGCAGTATGTACTAAGTGTCCATTGGACGCCTCGCCATATTAGTTGCTGAAAAGAAATAATACAGAGGCTCCAGGGGGCCAGCCAACTAATGGGGAGCTGGATGTACATACCTCAAATAACCAGGGAGTAACATTAGCCAAGTGATGAACTCAGAAATTAATATACATGGATTATAGGAATTCAGAGAAGGGAAAGAACAAGTAGGATGGAGTAGCTCATGATAATTACATGCCAAATATAGAAAACAGGCCTACTTCTGCCCTTTTTCTTTCAAATAGTCACTCATTTAACAAATATTTGCTGAGCTCTTGCTGCCAGCTAGGAGCAGAGGCAAAGAAGGTAGAAAGAGCCCTATAGTGTCTATAGGCTATTTGAGGATGGTGAGGCTATGTGGAGGGTCATTAAAAAAATTATTACACAAATAAATTATTACAATTGAGATTATACAAAAAGAGTATTACATTTCTACAAAGAAAAAAATGCAGCTTTAAAGTATCTCCATGGATAATGTCATGCTCCTAATAAAATAAACCAAATGGTCTCCCACCATGATTTATCTTTATTTCATTAGGTGTTGGCCTGTGATCCCAGATCAGTGATACAAAGGAGTGCTACGGTCCCAGTTCCCTTTATCTGCCCCCTCCCATCACCATCTCTCTCTCTGTCTCTCTATCTCTCTCTCATACACACACACAAACACACACGTGCACACACACACACACACACAAAGGTCTTATCTGTGATAAACATTTTCAAATAGGAGCATCTACTTTATAACTCCTAGTTAAAGTGATGGGACAGCTAAATCGTCAGAAGAAAGTGGAGAGACAGTTTGCCTACTGGTGTTAGCATTTGCTGTAGCTATTCCTGGCACTGGGCAACACATGTTTTTAATAAACTTGTAAAAACAGTGTAGATCTAGCTGTAAATATGTTTTGCTTGGTAATGTAGGCTGAATATAATGATAAGATTGACAGTTGTTGGGTTTTTCTCCCCTAAAAAATATCACCATATAATACAAAGAGAAATAGTTTGAATGATGAGGCCTAAGACAGTATCAAGATACCAATACTGTGTTGATAATTATTGTTTATGACAACAGTCAATTTACACTAAAAACATGCTGCTGTTTTCCTTGTTCACAGCATTGCAGGTTTTGTTTAGTCTCTTAGAAATATCTAGCTCCATGTGAAGTAGCCTATATCTATAATTAGAACTAAGCCACATAATCAGATGCCTGTCAATATTGTGGCAAGTAGCTTAAAAATAGAACAAAAACTGAAGTTAGTGATATGCAACTTGGAGAAATTACTTTTAAAGCAATATATTTATTTTAATTTTCACTATTATCAATAAAATGCAATGGCCACAAAAGATATGTAAGTAATTGGCAAAAAAATATACACATAAGTAGGCCAGGCTCATGCCCATAATTCTAGCACTTTGGGAGGCCAGGCAGGTGGGTCCTTTGAGGTCAGGATTTTGAGACCAGCCTGAGCAAAGCAAGACTCTGTTTCTAGAAAAAACAGAAAAATTAGCCAGGAATAGTGGCACATGCCTATAGTCCCAGCTACAGGGAGGCTGAGATGGGAGGATTCTTGAGCCCAGGAGTTTGAGGCTGCAATGAGCTATGATGACACCACTGCACTCTAGCCTGGGCAACAAAGTGAAACCCTGTCCCCGCCCCCAAAAGTATATACACACACACATGCACATACTTATATTTAAATAAACTAATGAGTATTATCTACTAATAATAAACTTCAGTGAGTTAAATCCAAATTTGGTATAATGTCATTTAAAAACTTTAAAAATATATTCAACAGAAACCTTTCAGAGATTTTAGACTTTACTTCCTACTACTAATAGACATAGTCTATATAAACCCATTTATTAACAGTTACTTGTCAAAATAGCTCTTCTTTCATAGACTAAATTATTGTGGAGTAGCCATTCAGAGTAGAATCACATATAGTCAGCAGCCTAATACTGTTTCATGGTAAACTATCAGAGACCAATATTTCTTAGATGTGGAATGTCAGAGCCAAATATTATACTTAATATATCAAGAGAAATTTATTATATCCATAAGTAGGTATAATTAATTAAGCCATCTATTTAATAAAGACATAGAAGACACATGGTGAATTTAAGTATATCATTGCTAATGTAGGAGTGGTAGAGAAGGAAGAAATAAAGATTCATAAAATAAAATTCTGCTCTCTGGAAGCCCATAATCTGGAACATTCACATAGAACCATAGATCTATATATTTTATTACCAAATAATAATAAATACCTAGATTTGAAATTAAATCCTCATCAACATTAATACAGATTAATTCTAAAGGCTTGATATTTCTTTCACTGTCATATTTTTGTTTCTCTGGTGACAAAATAGAATTATGAGATCCTTCATTAACTTAACTATATGTAGAGAATAAGTTAAATTGTTAGAGCTTGACAACTACCTTCAAATTTTAGATGGGCTGTCAAAAGAAAAATGTTCTATATATCCCCAAAGGGCAGTGGTAGGAACAGTGAAAGAAACTATAGGAAGAGAGATTTTGGCTCCAGGGAAAAATGAATTCTAATAATCAGAACTGTTTAAAAATAAATCAGCTGCCTTACTAGATAATGAGTTCCCAACTACTGGGTGAAGTAAGTATTGGCTGGGTATCTTCTTGGTGGGGATGGTGTAGAGAGTATAAAACAGCAGAGAGGGGATGCTTTTATGATTCAATGGATTAAATGTTAGCAATAATGATGATAGTAATGGTGATAGATTTATAAAGCATACCACTTGGAATCAAAGACAAAAAGGGCAATTGATTTTTTAAAAATTCACTTTTCCTTCATTTTTGTTTTAAATGACGATAACTAAGGCTCAACAGTTTATCTGACTCATAAAAATGTCTAAGTCTTTCCCAAAGTAGACTTGAACCTTATTTTTTGGTCAGTAGTCATCTGTTTTAGTGAAGTTGCTTCATTTTCTTTTCAGTCACCATATGTGGACACACACACACACACACACACATTTACTTTGGTTATTTTTAATTTATTTCTTATTGGAACAAATGAATAGAAAAGAAACATGTAATACAAAAAGGGATAGTCCACTAATCTTCCTATAGGTAGCCACTGTTGATCCGTATGACACACATACACACACAGAATTTATTTTGTTTTCATTGTTTCAAAGTATATATATTGTTGCAGCTTTGCTTTGTTTTTGTTTTTCACATAATATATCAATGGACATCTTTCTGATCAGTAAATATGAACTCAATTCATCCTTTTTAACAACTTCATAGTATTCACTGGATACATATTCCATAATCTATACTACTAGATATTCAGATTGTTTCTATTAGGTTATTAAATATGAAATGTCTGATTTCCTTAAGTACTAAGTTTGACAGTTGATATCTCTGACATTTCCCTTTGACGCTTCTTGTTTTATTTTTATCATGAAGGGGCATCCTAATTTTTTCAAACGTACAGTTTGGCATGTGATTATCTTTCAAATTTTTTTTTAGAGCAATTTTTGTGAACCCACAGATAAGTCAAAAATTCATGTTACTTTCGACTATGAGTTCCATCATGGAACCAATGCTGCGCAGACAGCTCGAAATATCAACAAACTGTTTGGGAAGGACGTGGCTAATGAACACATAGTACATCGATGGTTTGAGAAGTTCCATTCTGGTGATTTTCATCTTGAAAATGAGACATGTGGGTGACCTGAGACCAAGGTGGATAAGGATGAGCTGAAAGCTGTGGTAGAAGCGAATCCATCTCAACCTACCTATGAATTAGCAGCAAGGTTTCACATTACTATTCCAACAATACTGGACCATTTGAAACAAACAGGCAAGGTAAAGAAGCTGGATAAATGAGTAATGCATGAATTAATGTGTGTCAGAAGAGAAACTGTCTCAAAGATTGCTTTTCTTTGCTGTCACAACATAAAGGTGAACCATTTCTATACCATATTGTTACATGTGATAAAAAATGGATTCTTTTTGACAATTGCAAGCATTCCATTGTTTGGCACAATGGTTGCATACATATGAAGTGCCAAAACATAGTTCAAAACTGAATATTTATTAAACAAAGCTAATGGTGTCTGTTTGGTGGTTCAGCACCAGTATTATCCACTATAGTTTCATGAAACCTGGTCAGTAGATTACAGTGGATATCTACTGCAACCAATTGAATAAAATGAAGAGGATGATTGAGGTTAGAAGCCAAGATTGGTCAACAGAGACAGGCCAATTCTCTTGTAAGACAACGCTTGACTACATGTCGCATCAACTATGCTACAGAAGCTAGACTTGAAAACACTCTGTCATCTACCATATTCACCAGACCTTGCACCAACTGACTACCACTTCTTCCAGGCTTTGGACCAACTTCTTGCAAGGAAAAATATTCAATTCTTAACAAGCTATGGAAAATGCCTTTTGTGATTTCCTCACCACTTGTTCTCCAGGTTTCTTTGCTGCTGGCATAAACAAGCTACCATTAAGATGGCAAAACTGTGTCGATAGTTTAGGCACATTGATTAATTGTACTGCTTCTTGTTTAAGATATAATAAACTACACTTTTAATCTGAGATTGGACATTTCATATTAAATGACCTAATAGAATATTACTTCAAAAATACTGTAGAAGGTTACAATCACCCTTGTACATTCATTTTGATGTTATGATAGTACAGTTGTCTCTCAGTATCTGTGGGAGATTTGTTCCAGGACCGCCACCCCATATACCAAAATCTGTGGATACTCAAGTCCCTGATAGAAAATGGCATAGTATTTACATATAACCTATGCACATCCTCCCATATACTTTAAATCATCTCTGGATTACTTACAATACCTAACACAATGTAAATGATATGCAAATAGTTGTTACACTGTATGGTTTAGGGAATAATGACAAGAAAACAAAGTCTGTATATGTTAAGTACAGTTGCAATTTTTTTCCCCAAATATTTTCAATCCACAGTTGGTTGAATTTACAGATGTGAAACCTACAGATACAGAGAGGCTAACTGTATTTCTTTAGGAAAGAGAACTTTCAATGTAATTATTAAATCATAGAGCATGCACATTACAAATTTTGATAGAAACTGCCCAATTGCCTTATAGCTGGATCAATATCCTAACAACTGGGAATGAAAACACTCATTTCCTCACACCTGTACGAACATTAGATGTTGTCACTTTTACTATTATTATTTTATTATTATTTACTATTATTATTACTATTTTACTATGCATTTTCCTGATCACTACCATGTACAAGGTATCATGACAGGACCATGAAAGGTGCAAAGAAGAACATGCTCGTTCTCCTCACAATCCAGCTGCTGAGATTTAAAGACACGTGAGAAGAGGGCTAATGATACAAAGCAGAATGAAAAGTAGTTAACACATTCAAATGATTCCGACACTGAAGAAGCTACTGATAACTGTTGGTCTGAAATTGACACACCACCATGCTTACAAATGTTTGAAGGTCATGCTGGGGTCACATTTCTGCCTCAGTATGACTCTGTACCCTCTGTGACCAATCTCTTTTTTGGTGATGAATTGTTTGAGATGTGGTGCTAAGAGCTGTCCAACTATCACGATCAAACCGCAATGAAATGCAAAACACCATCTGGAACACTAAAGTGGTCTCCGGTTACACAGAAGGACATCAAGAAATTCCTTGGTCTAATTATTCTGATGGGTCAAACAAGAAAAAATAGCTTGAAAGACTATTGGTCAACAGATCCTTTGATATGTACCCCTATATTTCCACAGACAATGAGTCGCCATAGATTTGAGCAAATATGGACATTCTGGCATTTCAATGATAACGCCAAAATGGACAGTCACTCGGGGAGACTTTTCAAGATCCAACCTGTGCTGGATTATTTCCTGCATAAATTTCGAACAATATACAAACCAAAGCAACAGTTGTCTTTGGACGAGGGAATGATTACATGGAGAGGACATTTAAAACTTTGCACGTACAACCCAGCAAAAATAACAAAATATGGTTTACTTGTTCGGATGGTGTGTGAGAGTGACACTGGCTATATCTGCAATATGGAGATATACACTGCTGAAAGAAAGAAATTGCAAGAAACTGTTCTTTCAGTCCTTGGACTGTATCTTGGCATATGGCACCATATTTACCAGGATAATTATTACAATGCTACATCT
>VBSM01003200.1:4894144-5018349 GCA_008086735.1 Cheirogaleus medius | reverse complement strand
AAGTACTAGGAACTTTAATTGTTTAATTAGTTGTTTGTTTTTGTAAATAAAAATTTTATAATTATTGAAAAATAACACTAAAGTGCATTATGATCTGTAGTTATGATGATTTCAATAATGTGCAGTTTGCCCAAAAACATGCGGTCCCTGGCGTATGTCTTAGAGATTTCTATGCGGCACGCAATGTGTTAAGACAGAAAATGCTGCATGAGGAGGCAGATGTGACTATGAGCTGAAATGGCTGGAGATTTTGGAGAGCAGGAAGGATCTAAACAGAGCTATGAGGATGCGCAGGACCCTCAAGGGCAAAAAAAAGGTGGAGGGGGTCGCTAGGTGGCAAGGAATGGCTCCAATGCTTGTGCTAGATCAGTTTAGCTAAAGCAGAAGATTTAAGTAGGAGAAATCGGCTCAACTTTATCCTCCCTTACACTGCTTTTATTTTTCTTCAGAGCACTTAAATATAATTAATTGGACTTATACAGTTACAGCTATATATTATATAGGTATAAATTTCCTTATTTATTGCCTGTGTTCTCACTGCTCCAAAGGGGTGATTGTCTTATTCACTGCTGAATCTCCAGAAGCTGAACAGTGCCAGCACACAGTAGGTGCTCAGTAAAGGGGTTTGCTGAAGGAATGAATGTTATGCTGAGGCCTGGATTGATAGAGTTTATATGAAAACTGGAAAATAATAACAGGATAAAACTAGGGCTGTGAGGTGATGAAATACAATGGTGTTTATGAGCACTTAGTCTGGTTTTGTTATGCAGGATGAACTAATCCAGTAGCAAAACCAGAAGGCCAAGAAAAAGATTATTGCAGTATTACAGGGGTCAAGAAAACACATCTGAGAATGGGTGGAAAGACCACCCTGAAGAGAAGAGCAAAAAGACTTGGTGACTAAATGACTATTAATAGTTACCATAAATTGGTGCTTAATATGTGCTTGTTTTCTATTAAGTACCGAATGTACATTTATTTAGTTTTGTGAGATAGGTATTATTATCCCAGCTTTTAAAATGAAGAAGAAATGGAGACACAGAAAGGGTAAGTAATTGACTCAAAGTCACACAGCGAGTAAGTTGCCCAGCAAGAATCATTTCTGATTCTGCGTCTGTAAAGCCTATGTGTTTTCTCTTACCTTAAAGGAATAAACGTGGGCTATGGGTGTATGGGAGGTGATCTTGGTCATGCACTGATACTGCACATAAATATTCATGTCTAAACTGTGGTATTCCCAAGGAAAAAGAAAATGATCAAGTATGTGCTAGGTCAGTGTTTTCATGACCAATTAATGGGTCATGAAATCAATTCGGTGAGTCACGATCGGCATTTTAAAAAGAAATGAAATAGATAACTTAAAGAAAAAAGAAAACATTAAAGGGAATTGCCCATAGTATTGTTTCATGAAACTTTTGTTTCAGATACATATGCAGCATGTGAGCACTGAATCACAATGGTAAATGTACTGTGGGTTATGGTAAAAAAAAAAAAAAAACTTTGAAAGTCATTGTGCCAGATCATCTATTGCTAATATTGCAAAGGGGCAGAGGATCAGTACATAAAATCACAACAGATACTCTTAGGCTTGGTAAAACAATGCCACAAATCTACCTACAGACACACACACACACACATTTTATTATACAACAACTTTAACCCTGGCTGCCATAACAATAATAAGCATGTTTTGCTGAAATCTTAAAAGTTTAATAACAGTACCTTGCATCTGAATGAGGCATCAATGAGCTTATCAAGTGCTTCTCTTCACACACTATATCCTGACAACAACCTGGTGTTGTTGCCATCCTCATTCTCAGAATGAAGAATCTATGATTCAGAGTGGCAGAGCCAGAACTAGAAACCAGGCTTCTGTCCGCAGCCCCAGCCTCCTCCTTCCAGCACAGCAGATCTGTATCAGCCGAAAGGCAAAGCAAGCTCTGCAGAGTAGCTTCTTCCGGACTTCATTTAGCCAAGGCTACTGCACATTAGGGTCCATGCGTAGGAGCATTCAGGCCACCCCATTTTGTATCAAGGTATTAGAAGAAAACAAACCATTTCAGGTAGAGTTGTACCCCAGCCAGTCTACCAAAAAACAATGTTAAAACAAGATCTCCCTGCCTAGGCTCAGGTCCTCAGAAGAAATGGAGAAAGGGACCCCATAATCTGAAGACTTAGCATGACAAAGTTTCTTTGCCCACTATAATAAATATGATTGTGAAAAAAAAACAACTATAAAGGGAATTCTATTTTCCCACTGATTTCTGCTGCTTCCCAGAATGTGAGACCTGGCAGTTGTCTTAGGGATCATTTAGTCCAGCCTCACATTTAACAGACGAGGTAACCGAAGCCCAGAGAGGTGAAGTGGGTGAGTCTAAAGTCATGCAGCTAATGAGCAGCAGAGCCCGCAAGGACAAAATCTTACTAGCATGCATGTTGTTATATAAATCACAACTTATTCAAGAAATATTAAAGAGATGTGGATTTAGGGTCATAAAGGAGTTGGCTGTGAGGGTTTTGCCTTGTGTACCTGAAGGCTGATGAACTCAGCAGGTCTTACCTGGCATTGACAATGGGGCTCACATAGCCTTTGAACCTCAACTAGCCCAGACTCCTGCCCACAGGCACTGCTCTGAGCTCAACTGTCCTGGGATCAGCGCTCCTAATCCCTGCCTGAGATGCCCTTCAGAGACGGAATGCCACCCCTTACTACAATGCTGGTAAGGCTTTTCTTTTCCCCTTCCTTGCTTGGCTTCCTTTGAAGCCAAATTCTTTCACTAGCTCATAATGTTGACAAGTGTGGTATCCACTGATCAAACAGGTTGAAAATCATATACATTTTAAAGATATTATTTTGTAATACATATCTGACTCTGGGGGCTGTTGTTTAATCAGATATTTTAAAATTCAAAATTGGCCCCTAAAAGTTTGAAACTACATCCAACTTATGTTTGATGCACTGTAACTAAGAAACAACTTTTGAAAAGGAAGAAGATAAAAAATGAACTTAGGCTTGCAGTGTAGATGCCAAGTTTCGGTCCCTTGAGCTGTGAAAACCTTCCAATCAGTCTGTAAATGAGTTAAAGGAGACTCACACACTTCTAAATATTTATTGTTGCTAAGTTTCATCACTGTTAATATTCAGGTAATGAATTACTTTTTATCCTTTGAAGTCAAATACTATCACTTAAGTGGTGACAAGTATTCATCTCCCTCAAATGAAACACACACACACACACACACACACCTCTTGAGAGTTCTGATGATTCAAATGGAATTTAAAAAAAAAAAAAAGGAATGAAAAGAGGAAGAAGGAAAAGATCATGTCTCATCCTATGTTGGATATTTTACTCAGCAAAATGCATTGAGTTTTTGGAGGCCATTTTGTTCTTATTTCAGGATTTATGAAGAGATCAAGTCAATCACACGGACCAAAGCAGGAAACGTGAGGCAGAAGAGCCGAGGCATCCGCCAGAACTGCCTACAAGGGCAGGGCCACACTGAAGAAATGAATTCAGTTACAGGGGCCAGGAGTGACAGGGTACAGCCAGGTGGGCACAGCAGTGGGATGTGGCAACTACCCCACTTCCCCTTACTCTCGAGTCCCAGAGCAGGATCTATTAAGAAGGTCCACCTACAAGTTCAAGCTCAGATCCTGAGGCAGTCATGCCTGGATTATAAGAGAGACCTGGAACCTGACCATGAGATATAAACAAATGAAGTTCATCAAGTGGCAAAATGGAAAGAGGCATATACGTAATGGTTAGAATTGGACCCTGTGACCCAGACTTTCTAGGATTAAATAATGGTTCCACCATTTAACTTATTAGCTGTGTGAACTTGGACAAGTTACCTTACCTCTCTGTGTCTCAATGTAGCACCTGCTTCTGAGGGTTGTCATGAATAGTAAATAAGCTAATATAATACATACTTAGTTTTTAGGACAATTCCTGATACATTGTGCATACTACACAAGATAAGCATTACTATACTTGGATACACTTTACTAAATATGGCTTTATTATGCCATATTTAAAGGGAGTAGCCAGTACTAAACTCAAGCTGATGCTGAAATTTTGCCATATCTTCTGGTTTTTCAGTAAAATCCAGAAATTAAATTCAGATTTTTATATGAAATATCAAGATTTCTAAATGTTGAGAACTAATTCAGGTTTGGTTTATTTTTAAAGAATTATGTATGCTCTGAACAAAACATGTCTACAAGCTAGATGCATCCTGAGGGCTGTAGTTTATGACGGTGGCCAATCAAACTTCTGACCAAAACTGCAGGGCCATCAGCCCCCTCTCTCCTGCTTCATTCATTGCCATAGACTTCTCCCCATTTAACATACATTGTATTTGCTTATCATCTGTCTTTCCTCCCTCCAATCACAACATAAGAGTGAAGCTTCTTAGCGGTAAAGATTTTTGTTTTGTTCACTGCTATGTCCCTATGTCCCACAATAGTGCATGGTATATAGAAAGTGCTCAACTTAAATGAACAGTCACACCTTAATCCTTACCCTCTCCTGCTACAGCTGGCCCCATCTACCCAAAGTCCTTCTTTTTAGCAGAATGAGTCACACAAGGATAAGGAGAGTAAGGTCTACATATCTGGGCACTAGAATGAATCAAGGCTTTTCTGAAGAAAGCTCAGTGGGCCTGGCTTTGAGAATCTATAAAAAGCAGACTAAGTAAAATGTCCCTGAGGTAGTGGTGCCGAAGAATTCAAGAATTTTTCAGACCATCACAAATGTCTTCCAATAAAACATTTGGAATAGCAAAACAATCTCTCTCTAAAGAAATTTTTCACAAGGTGAACCTCTGTATGTTAAGATGGTTTAACTTCCATCTAGAGATCTATCTAAAATTGTACCTTTGTGTAATACCTGAACAAAGGCAATCAGAGTCAATTTCTAATAACGGCCCTAAAGAATCCAACTGCCTACAAATTGTTTCTAAATATCAAGGTGAGTATAACACTGAATTTCTCTGTATGACCAGAAAATGTGTATGTTGCCACTGAAGGCAAATTAATTAGTTACATGGTAACTAAATAGATAGAAAATAACAAATGGTTAAAACTTACTTTTAATACATTGGAAAACTTTCTTGAACAACTGTATCCATCCATCCAACCATCCATCTATCCATCCATTATGCACTGTAAAAAACTGCTGTCATCACTATTTTAAACTAATACTACCTGTTATTCATCAAGTATAATAACTGAGAGACCAAGATGTGTAACAGGCAAAGTGCCAAAGGTGAACAAGACATAAGAGAAGAAATTCTCGCCTTCACGGAGCTTCTGGTCTTTTGTGGGACCAAATGTTAAATAAATACTCAAAAGACCATGATGATCCTCACTTTTTATCTGCCATATGACCTTGTCTCTCATTCCCCAGAAATGGCAACCTGACCTTCCATAATGTGTGCCAATGTTTCCTGTTTTTATTTCTTCTCTTTTCTTTTCTTTTCTTTTCTTTTCTTTTTTCTCTTCTCTTCTCTTCTCATTTCTTTTTTTTTTTTAATTGGGACAGAGTCTTGCTCTGTTGCCAGGGCTAGAGAGCAGTGACATCATCACAGATCACTGGAGCCTCAAACTCTTGGCCTCAAGTGATTCTCCTGCCTCGGCCTCCTGAGTAGCTGGGACTACATGCAAGCCACTATGCCTGGGTAGTTTTTCTATTTTTTGTAGAAACAGGGTTTCGCTCTGTTGCTCAGGCTGGTCTTGAACTCCTGGGCTCCAGTGATCCTCCTATGTTGGCCTCTCAAAGTGCTGGGATTATAGGTGTTAGCCGCTGTGCATGGTTACTGCTCTTATCTTCAATTTGACATAGTGGATTTCTTCTAACCAGTAATATGTCTCCCTGATTTTTAAAGTTTTAATTATTGCAGGAGAATTATACTACCTTTTCCAGATTTCTTAACTGGATTTTTTTTCAGGATTCAGTATTTGGAAAAAAACACAAATGTGAATAACTAGGATCTAATGTTTAGGAAGAGCTTTTCTGATATAAACAAAATAGATTGGTTAGTTCAGAGACAGCAGGCTACTGAAAGTCAGTGTGAAGGTTACAAAAAAAAAGTCTACAGAGAAAAACTGGAAAGTTTAAAAAAAAAGAGAGAATTTTGGGAATGTGCTTCCTCTCATTTTCCTTCTTGGGATTTTCTCTTCCTCTGCCCAATATTTCCTTGAACTCTGATGTTCCACAAGGCTTGATCTTGCTTCCACTTTAACTCTACGCATTCTGTCTGGGGTTGCAAACTCAAAGTCAAGTAGGGGCTAAGTAGGTAACACAAACAGGTGAAGTGAGTTGAGTGAGTACTCTGGCACACACAAGAAAAGTGCCCTATCTATTGGTACAGCCTTTTCTTAACCCAGCATATTATGCAGGCCCAGTATCACTAGGTCTAGAATCTAGATTATTAGGTAAAATCCATGGAGTTTTTTAAAAAGTGCAAAATAAATAAAGCTAATTTTAGAGATCAATATAGCTAAATAATACCGATTTCTAGTTTCTAATTTATATTGTGTCGAGTTTAAATTCTTTATCTTTATCTCTAACACTCTTCAGGGTTCTAGAGACATGTATTAAACTTCCAGCAGGGTATATCTAGAAGCACCCTAAACTTCTAGTCCTAATTCTCGAGCTCAAAACTGTTTCCTACAATCCTGCTCATTTTTCCAGTCTTCTTTATCCTGTTGAATGGCATCATCTGTCATTGTAGGTTCCAGCTTCTCCCCTCTTCCCTCTTGACCATCTCTATCCAATCAACCATCAAGCTTCACAGTCTCCTCACTTCCTTGTCCTTGTCCCTTCCTCTCTTCCAGTCCAGACAATTAGTACTTCACTTCAACTACTACAATAACCTAATGGTCTTCTCCAGTTCAAACTCACCAACTCCACCGCAGTTCAATGTATAACAAGGAAAGCCGGTATTGTTTCTCCCCTTCCTAAATGTCTTTTTTGGCTCCTAGAATCTTATATGATAGCACTTAACTCCTTAGCACAGCAAGCAGAACCCTCAGATTCTGGCCTCATCTCCGTTCATTCCAACCATGTATATAGCCTTGCAGAGCTTTTTGTTTCTCCCTGAACATGCTATAGTTTCTTGTGCCTCTATCGTAATACTTTCTCTTTCCTTCCCCTGAAATACTCTCTCACCAGGCTCCTTGTCTACACAGTCAGCTCCTACTCATCCTTTATATCTCAGCTCAAGCCATCCCTGTCTTCCCCAGGAAGATTTAGGCACTCCTTTGAATCCAACTGTACCCAAGCAAACACAGACTAATCATTAAGGACAGGAAAGGATAACATCATTCATCTTTATATCACAGCATTTAGTACACCATCTGGCATACTGTGTTGGTTTCATAAATATTTGTTAAATAAAGGAAGAGTAAGCTATGGGTTTTCAAAAGAAAGAATACATAGTTGGGGAAAAGAAAGAAATGAATGAGGCATTTGGATTTGAATGACCTCTGGTCTAGACTACCTCCAAAGTCTTCTACCTGGTCTATCAATTAATCAAATTACGACTTCCCCCATCCAACCCTCCAAGAGCTACCCAGGGAACTTCTCAGGGATGCCTTTCCAGATATCTCATCTAGCTACTCTACCCACCCACCTCCCACTCATCCCCCTTTTCTCATTGTCCTATTTTCTTTTCTTCACAGCTCATAACTGTATCTGAAATTATTTTAACCTTTTTTCAATCTCCACCAGCAGAACGTAAATTTTATTCACCATTCTGTGCCCGTCTATTTTTTTAAAACAATATCTACATTTTCTCATAAGTTCTCAAGAAGTTCTAGAAAAAAATCCTACCAAACTTTTGATCTATAAGATTTGGCTTCACTAAAAAAAAATGAGCATAATGAATATGTGTAGGGTACAAATATAGACTATGAAGGTATAAGAATAATCTAATCCAAGCATCTCATCAAACAAAAGGATAAAACTGCTATCAGATCCTCATAGTCTCATAATCATGGCTTTTCCTACAACCAAAATTTGTAATCTCGTCTTGTAGGCAGGAGCAGTTTTGCTAGGCTATAATTTATACATCATTCTCAACAGAACATCTCTGCATAGAGAAATTGTATGGCTTGTCTTTAAAGAAAATAAAATTATTGAAAATTAAGCTTTCAAAAATACTGTGTTGTTTGACTCCAAAATAACTGTTAATGTCCAAGCATGTAAACAGAAACAAATTAACAACTACCATTTCACAGCTCTCAAAATGTTTATAAACATAAAGCTTATTTCTTTCTAAAAATATGAATATCAAGACTTTTTTCATTTTAATAATGGTTTGAGATACCTTTAAGTAAGTCATTATTGAAAAATAATTTTATTAATAAGAGAATCATGTCATCATATAATAAAGTAATATTATTTTAGCAAACTGTTCTTTTTATAGCCTTGAAGTTATAGCTCCCAATACAGTGTCCTTGTTAAGTATGAATATTTAGAATTTAAATATTTGTGCAATCTGAATAAATAGGCCCAAAATATTTTGAAATCACATGACATTATTTTTATAGCTGGGAAGTTCAAGAAAATAAAATATTTATTTTGTTCATGAACTCTGCTCTTCTTTCATAATTCATATTTTACAAGTACTATGATTTTCATCAATGTATAAGAATTGAATGACTACACATTCACTGTGGTTTGCTTCTGGGCAAAGATAACTTTTGGAACCTTCTCTCCACTGTTGCATTTTTTTTTTTGAATGGTCTTGTTAATTAGGTAGCCTGAAATAAATAGAATCTCCAATTTGTAAAACTATATAATTAAAACCTTAATATAAATTACTGTTGAATCACTTGATTGACTTTATTAACAGGTAATAATGGATGATGATGATGATGAAGATAACAACAGAACAAAAACTCCTCTTCTACTAACATTTATTGACTGCTTATGACTTAGGGTACTGACATGTGTTACCTCACTGTAAAGTAAATTGTAGGAAGTAGATACTGTTAATATTGCCATTGGACAGATGAGGAAACTGAGGCTGAAATTTAGGCAGTTGCCTTAGGTGATAGGCCTGTGTCCAAACCCAGGTAGTGTCACTCTAGAACCCTTGCTCATAAACACTACATTTAGTAAGAGTTAATACATGGGAAGCTTTTAAAACAGAGCCTGCTGCAGGCAAATTCTTGAGGTTAGCAGTTATTACAATATTTCTAAGCTTATTCATCCATTCTACCATAAGAGATAATAAAAAACTGCATTTTACTGAGGGCTTTCTAATGTGTTTCTAAAAGTTATTACTACCACCTAAAAATTACAGTATTTCAATGTAATAATTAAGTAACATTTTTTGAGTTTTGAGATGGATACACACAATTAGTATCCTCAATTTCCATAGAAGACCTTAAGTTAGAAGGAAGTTCGGTAACTTTCTCATGGTTCTATTCTTAAAAGAATCTTTCCTTTGTATGAGAAATTTATTCCATGTGTTTCAAGAACAGCAGACTCCCTGACCAGAACCAGTTCCTGCACCCTCCCTGTCAAGGGGGGATGGGTAGGGCTCAGAAAGGTCATGTGAGGCCAAACAAGTACCCACCTAGCTCCAGCCTGGGGTAATTGGTTCAGGGATGTTGTTTTAGTCAATTAGAGTCATTTTGAGCCCTTTTTGCCAGGCAGGTCTATCAGGCAGATCTTTTTTTCCAGAAGGATACTCTGGTGTTAGGATGTAAGACTAGAACAATTAGAGGGCTCTTATCTACCACATGGACAAAGTCATTCTGAGAGACAAAGAGAAAGACAGCTCTGATGACACAGCTCAAGTCCTTCAATCCAGCTATGCATGACCCAAGGATAACCCTAGATAATTCTGATATTTGGTAACATAAATTACAGCCCCATTTAAAAATTTGATTGAACTCGTTGAAATTGGGTTTCTGTCACTTGCAACTTTCCACCATCAAAGACTCTTGTTATTTATCTTATGGGTCTTTGTATTTTCATAAAACACTATATACCAAATGCCTCCATTAAGTAAAAATCAACTTGATTTATCAAGAGGAAACATATATTGATAAAGTTCTTTGGAATTTTATTAATAGAATTCTGATGCCTGGGATAAATGTATAGTCTATGTTACTCAAAAAATTATTTTTGAATATTGAAAATATTTCAGAGTAGCTCATTTTTGCTTTAAAGACCCATCAAAAACTAAGAAATCTTGGTTAGTAACTACTGTTCTAGGGGCTAAGAACAAAATAAAACATGAAGAAAAATATTTGATAGCTCTTGAAGAGTTGAAACTATTTCTATACTTTTGTAAAACTCCTTGAATTCACCATTCTCTAACAACAAAAATTCTTCAAGGAAGAAAATCAATGTGCTTTAATAATCTGAATAAAACATTCAAGTGCCATGAAAATTAACATGTAAGCCCTGAATTCAGGGTATACCTAATGAAAATCAGGCAGAGAAGCTAATGGGAAATTTAACACAGGCCAAATGTCATTATTGTTATAAGAAATATGCTATAATTAAAACGTTTCTGAGTCCTGGCCAATGACCTATAGTAATAATGCTTTGTTGACCTTATTACAAAAATAATTTTTCATTACTAATTCAGTAAAAGAGTCCCTTTTTCAGTCTTCAAGCATAAATAATAAAGAAAAAAATCAGCACCTGATCCTTCAATGAAGCATACGAAGTAATGCAAAAACACTGACTAGTTAAAGAGGAAACCAAATTCCAAAGCCACAGTGAACAGGAAGGGAAGAAAATAAAAACAGAGACATTTTATAGAAGAAAAGAATAAAACTAGTAGACGTGGCTGATTCTGGCAAAAGATAAAGGAGATATGGAGAAAGCATTGGATTTCATTCATTTCTACATTACTCACATTCTGAAAAGCACAGGGGCTATGCTCTGTACCTTGGAACACAGACTGATTACATTGAATCTGGATGGAAAGAACATTTCTTTCGAATTATTATTGTGCCTTAAACTTATTTAGAAAACTACTCTCTAGAATGACAGTTAATATTATAAGATAATGTACAGCCTCCCTGGAGGTCCCTGAAATGGGATTTTACCTGTGAGCTTAGCCTGCCATTTGTCTTCTCCTCTGGCTAGTTAACCATGGGAACCCACATTTTAGGAGAACTAAAAGTGTTCTGTGCTCTAGGAAGATGAACATACTCTTTTTTTTTAGCAATACAGATGTAGGAGATGCTCACACTAATGGCCAAATAGAAATGATTAGGACAAGCTTTATGTGTAAAACATCATATTGTATATTCTGTGTATTATGAGGTGCAAAAAACAAAGTCACATAATTTGTATTCAATTAGGGGGTATGTTGAGGCAAAAATTCTATAAAGATCGTATTAAAATTCAACTGTTACCCAAGGAAAATGACATAGTAAGCCTTCAATGATCATTTTCATAAAACCATAGATTGATTAGATTTCCTAGAGGAAAACTGGGTCCTATGAATATGAAGCCCAGAATAGGTAAACTTTGATAAGGTATTGCGGAGGAGGGAGGGGGCAGAGTCCAGAGCAAGGGCCAACCTCTCAAATGGCTTTGGGGCCAGGAAGATAACATAAATATGCTGACCTAATGGATGAACATGTCAAAACGTGGTGGGCTTGAGGCCAAATTTGGAGAGCTTCTGTCCCATCCAAAAACATTCATTCAGGCTTAATTTTTTAAACAGCAAAATTGCTTAGCTAGGCAAGCACAATAATTACAGTGGCCCCAATTTTATGACTTCTGCTTAAATCAATATTGCAAAACTGTGCTGCTCCACAAAACACTAACATCCTCGAAGATGTTCTTAGGTCTCCAATTAAATCAAAACAAGTAAACATATAAACAAACCCAAAGTAAGTTTTATTGGGAAAAGCACTTGGGAAGCACGAGGTGTAGTAGATTACCTTCTGTCTGCCTCTATAGAGTCACTCTCCACCTTTCTTGGTCCTGCTTTGTGCCACAACAGGTTGACCCAAATGGACTGCATTAAAGGGCTCCTTTGCTCTTGGTTCTGGTTGGTTTCAGTCAATTGGAGACACTTGTAGGAGATTTTTATACAATTTATTCTTTTGCTCCTTCTCTGCCAGTTACAGTAAGTAGCTTTCTAATTATGGGCATACTTAGTTGACTCTTTTCAGGTTCTAGTAACTCTTCTGTCCACTTGCTCTTCTATACCCAGGTGTAGTAAGACTGTTACAAGATCCAGAGTATTGCACTATCTCTTGATGCCTTCTTTAAGTTGTGCCCCTATCTTTCGTAAAAAGTCCTCCTGTTATAAGTTACAAGTTTGAATGTGCCATATGTTTCTTGCCAGGACTCTGGAATTAGGTAAAAGAAAATAAAACAGTTTTTTTGGGTTTTTTTTGCAAGACTTCTCAGAGTCCTTAACATGGTAATGTGTACTATGAATATTCAATAGTGGGGTATAATATAATACTGTGTATTAGACACTAGATCAGAAAGGAGAGACATGCTAGACTGGCTAGGGGTTGAGGGAGTCTGAGGAATCGGAGATAATTAAGGCTTAAAAGATGGTAGCAATGAGAATGGAGGGAGAGAAGACAAACTTTCCTAATGCATAATTTCTCAAGTTTAAAGTTAGGGGAGGTCAAATTCTGGGAAAGGCATTGGGTAATGTTAATCTTGAAGTGGAAACAATATCGTCTATATGCTGTGGATTCTTATAAACTCTTTTAAGGTTCCTTTTTTATCTTTCTTTTTCTATTCTCTTCATTCTTTCTTCCTTTTCTTTTTCTTTCTTTCCTTTTTCTTTTTTGTAAGCATTTCATTCAGGATCTTTGAACCAATAAAGCCAGGGGAAGTGTTTGGTACTTCCTTTCTGCTTTTTACTGTACTTTCTGGACTATATATTAGGATATCATATTGCTCAATAAAAATGTTCACATAAAAACTTTGCTTCAACTAGTGAAATGAACCTGAAAACAGAACTAGAAACACTGAGGATAATAAAATACATCTAAATCTCTCCTCTACAAACCTTTAACGTAATTTCAGTAACAAAACATTAAATTTAGACAGTTTTTCAGCACTTTGAAATGGTGTCCCCTATTCTTCAAATGCAATTTGGGAATTTTGAGTCCATATAGCCTTTTCTGAAAGTACAGTTTGCATAAGAAGTGACCAAACGTGTACATGCACACACCACCTGTTAGGATTTTATTGCACAACATAATTTCCGATCAGAACAAGCTGCCTTTTCTATGTCTAAAAAGCATCTCAAACTCAACATGTCTGAATCCAACTCTTGATCTTTTTCTCTAAATCTGTTTCTGCCATGATCTTCCCTGTCCTTCAAGTTGCTGAGGCCAAAACTTTTGGTGTCATCTTTGACATCTGTCTTTTTCTCACACCCCAAAACAAATTCATCAGCAAAATCAGTCTACTCTTCCTTCAAAATATATCCTGAATTTGGCCACTTTTCACCAACTCCACTGCTACCACCCGGCTAGGTAGTTTTACAGTCATCGTTTTATTTAAATCTCACAATAGCCTCATGGAGAAGGTCTTTTAAAATCCCCTTTAACAGTTGAGGAAACTGAAGTTTCAGAGAGATGTAACAACTTGCCAAAATGGCACATTTAAGAAATAGAAGGACTGGGATTTGAAACTATACCTGGACAATTCCCATGCTTTTGCTCTTTCTAATGCAGTATACCAGGTTAAAACCAAAGGTCTGTAAAACTGACTCTTAAAGATTAATATATAACAATTTATTTCTAAGAAATTATTTCCCCTCTTCTGATTTAGGAGAACCAAAAGGTTTAACTGTTCTGTTCTTCAAAAACTTTGTAAGGAAGAGTGTGTGCACACATACATATTTAAAATGTAGAAAGAAAAACAAGAAATTTGATGGTTAAATCACTCACTGCAAACCTAGGGACAGCATAGCTTATCAAAGAAATCCAATTAAGAGTTGTTTGGAGGTGACTGGTAGGGAAAGGATTATTTATCCCACCACATTCTAAATAGCCAGGAGCCAGGCAGAGAAGCAGCTGGGTGCAAAGAAGCATTAGGGAGCTAAGTCTAGGGTACCGCCAGAGAAGAAGGTGGCAGCTGGGAGTGGGGAGGGTTTCAGCATCCAACATTTAAAATGATCCAAACAGGAAAATGCCAGCTGGAAGAAGGGGGTGCTAGGCATCCAGTAACCTTCTGGTAAAACCAATTTTCTGTCTGGTGTAACAGAAAGCACATGCCACACATTAGTATCCTAGGTTTTCGGAGGTGGGGGGAGTACATTTTTCCCAACAATTATCTTGTTCATGCTGTGAGTACCACCCCCAAAGGGAAGGCACCAGGGAGGATGACCTGTTATTAAGTCAGCACATTTTGGCCTCTGTCAACACTATGATGGTTCTTCTGGGTACCAGAATAATATGCCAACGAGACCTTTAAACATTTTATATGTTCCCTAATTTAAACTGGGAATATGATGGTCCCTTAAGGTGATTCTCTTTTTAAAGGGTATATCATTAAAAAGGTTATATGAGTTCATGCCATTAAAACACACGCATGCGTGCACACACACTCACACAGAATGAGATACCCACTTCAAGCGTATATGACAGGCATCTAAAGACTGCGGGTTTAAACCCTTAGTTTATCAGCTCTTGAGGCCTAATTTTGCAATCAGCTAAACCTACAGTACATTTTCATCAAGTGCTGCAAATCAGCAAAATATTAAATGAATCTTGAAAAAAATGATTATGAATCCACAGTTCTGTTTGACTGTATAATTCTATTTAAGATTAAAATTACTATCATAAAAAGGCCACTTTCTGAATGTAATTCCACAAAAACATCATCACAAAAGCTTTTACTGCTATTTATGTCAGAATGTATTTTAAACAGTTCTAATCATTTACCTTTGTGGACACTTAATTAAAATTACAAAACCAATTTTAATCTGTAGTCCAATTAATATGCAAATATATGCAAATGTGGTAAATCAAGGTGGTGATTAAGTTAAGGACACTCTATTTCATGTCTGCTTTAAGTGTGAAAACAAACAATCTTTTTTGTAATTGTACTGATGGATTGTGATGTTTATAGGGTTAGTATGGGGTACAAATGTTTATGCATCAACATTATGCCAAAACAAAGATTTTATACTCTGGAGTGATTTAGCATCCAGCATACATTCAGATGCAACAAAGTCATTTTGCAGTCATCTTGTGAATTAGAATAAGGTCAAAGCAAAGTTAAATTTCTATGTCATCCATTTGTATGGCTATTTAAAATTCAACAATCACTTTCTGATGTGTTAGGTAAGAGCCAAGAAGTCTCAAGAATGGCATATTATCGCCCTTTATCATTTAGTGTTCCTAATATAGTGGTTTATCTTTGATACTATTACAGCAATCGTTCTCTCATTAAGGTACAAAGATATTCAGCCTTTTTAACCCCTCTTTTCCACAAGTTTTAAATGTGGAAAGGACGGCTAAAATCCAAGTGACCATCATAGCTTAAGTACAGAAATGCACAACACGTCCTTACATTCCCTCTTTCTCTTCTCCTGTTAGTACTGATGGCACTTAATTTTTCTGAGGAAGAACGGGTTTCAGGAGCACTGTTTTAAAAAGGGTACATGTTTAACTTTGACAGGATTTATTTTCCTGAATTCATGGTCAGACTTATGGAGATTTTTTATTTTTTAAAAAAATCCTACAACTTCCTTCTAAACAATATCTTCTCTATTCTCAAACACATCTCTGTTTTCTGAAATGTATATCTTGCAAAGATGAAGAAGAGACAGGGTCATTTTTAGAAAAAGAAATAGTGTGACCTAAAAATCCCAGTCACATTATGTCATATCTTGAACAAAAATAATCTCAAGGCTTTGTTCTTGATGAAATATCTATTAGCTATCATATAAGACATTTATGTCAGAAAAACGTTAAGAATAACAGGTTTGATCATACTGTTTTTGTGCAAATGTGACTGATTTCCCTTTCTGAAGCCTGATGAAGCCAGAGTTGATCATATAAATTCTGAAGTGTTTCTAAGAAGATATTTGGGTAGAGTACCTTTTTATTATAAATACTTTATGCTCTTGAAATATTCAACACTAAACATTTAGATATTGACAAATAAGAACTTCACCAATGTAACATTAATCATCAGCATTTTGCACTCATTTCTCACTGGACACCTATTTTTCATAGCTGCATTACTTAACATAATCTTTTTCATTCTTAATTGAAGATATGTTCATGTATATTTCCCTATTTCACTTAGAAAAATGGATTTGAAATTACAGTCATCCCATCATTTTTAACACTTGATATACATTTAAAAATATTATTGCTCTGTGAAGGCAGATAATTTAATAAAAAGCAATACACTTTATAGTTATATTTACTAAAGTAGGTAATGTGTTTTAACATGCTTCTTGAAACTTATTTCTCCCTCTCAAACTAATCTAATTTTATCATCCATATTTTGAAATCCTCAAAAATATCTAACTTTCAAAGAACAAAGATCCTAATAAATGTTGAATGTAATTGCTGCATATATTTTTCCTTTAACTGTTCCACTGTTACCATCATTACTTTGCATTGTACATATTCTTACAGATAAGTCATTCTTCTAAAATATTTTTAAATGAAAGTGTATACAACAAACCATTAAGTTCATCTCTCTCTCTGAGTAGGTGTTTAGGGACTGTAATTTTCTAAATGTATCTAGTACCAACATATTCAATTATGAAATAGTCTTCATGTGATGATGTACCTAAGATAGCAGTTTACATTTATATTAACAAACTCTATCTTCATTATAGTACAAGGACAAAGCAGGATTCCCTTCCCCAATTTAGATCCAACAGTGAAATACATAACGCAATGCAACATAAAATGAAATAAAAGGAGGAACATAAAATGCACTGCATTAAATATTAGGAAAAAAACAGCAAGCACGAAACTGCAGAACCGGTAGCAAAGTGAGCTGTGCTGAGACAATGGACCACCTCAGTGTAAAATGGTTTGGAAGTTAGAATATCAACGTATTAAAGTCAATCTTTTTCTACTAAATGTATTACATGGCTTCTCTTAAAGATTATTTATATCCTAAAATTAAGGATTTTTCCAGTATTATGAAATTTTACCCATATATTACTCTGGAAATTATGTAAACCAACATAGTGGGAACTCTGAGCCAAAAGAAAACTCCCCTGGTCCAGCTCTCTTAGGAATATGTCACAAAATTGTATTAGTGGGTAAACGGTACCCTGACATGACACTAGAAAACAAAGCATTAATGAATAGGAACACAGATAAAAATATCATCTAATTAAGAGGTAGTTATGATGGGATGTCCTGCTGGCTTTAAATGGGAAGAGAGGGCTGTTATTTACAGGACTTGGTGAAAGTACTTAGCTTAAAGCTATATAGTTGGATCTAATAGCAGGTATGGGACAGCAGATTAAAAATCCACAATAAAACAAACAAAACTTTTTAAAAAGGACATAAAATGCATTTTTAAAACCTTCATAAAATTCATACACTGGCATTTAATTTTTATTTTTTACTCCTTTGGAATAAAAAACCTGGGAACATTTTGCCCCTTGAAGGAATATCAATCTCAGGAACAAAATAGAGCTATTATTTTTGGATGATGATCTCAATAAAATGCTAACTTAAAAAAAAGAAACTTGTTTTCTTTACTGTGTATATTGTGTGATTAATTACTTCAAATTAATCCAGATTATGCTAAAATACATAGAATTTTATATTTTACAACCACTACCCTTTTTGTTTTTAGATTGGGCACAGGGTTTCTGAAAAGGCTAAAGTTCACAAAAATGGATTCTGGCTTTCCTTTTCATGTAGTTTACTGATAATCCTGCCTAAATAAACTGATTTGACCTTGGGAATGTCTCACATTCCATGGAGCAGCCCTTTTGAATAATCTCCAAAACCTACACATCTGAGATGATTTTGGATCTCCTCCCAGAAAAAACCTTCATCCTAATGGTCATCTAGCAGGGATGAAAGGCCCAACATTTTCTCCAAATTTCTGGGTGGTTGAATGTTGTCTATGCCAAATTCAGTACTCTGTCCTGCCGTGGACAGTGGAAACTTAATACAATGAATCATACAAGATAATGACATTATTCTCTGGGCACTCTTTCTTCTAATCAAACAAATCTTTTCAGATGTATCATACTCTTAAATCCTAGAAGTTCACAAAAAAAGGGAGGGGTGGAGAGAACAGTGAGAATCTAGGCCTCTTGTAGACAAGAATATAGCCAACTCAAAAATTAAGGCCAGAAAAAGCCTTTGCATCTGTTTGCCATTTTAAACCCAGCCCTAGAGTAAATCATCTCAGGGATTCTACCAAATCTACAATTTTCTACAACCTTTTTAGTTTGTTTATTTCTTTGCTCACACGAAATGCCACGCATCCAAACACTCTGGATCAGAGAGCAAACAACTTCAATCTAAGTTCAAGCTGTGGACGATCAAGAATGAGACTCAGTATTTACTTTGCCTTATGCTCAGTTTTATGTGGAAGAAATATAAGAATCTGATGTCCAGGAAAAAGAAGGAAAACAAAAAGGTATATTTCATCTCTTCCCTATAACCTGCTTCTCTAATCCTATGGTCTCACTGAAGCACACCCCTATATTAAGGGATGCCAGTGTGTACGCAAGTGCCTGTGTAAAAACAATCTTACTTTCTTATCAGCATAATTCAAAAGAGAGTATACATATTTTCAGCTACTTAGCTTACCTTGAAGACTCATGGAATTTTAAAACTAGATGTGGATCACTTAATCCATCTTCTCATTTACCAAGACTCAGAGAGTTTAAGTGACTTGACTTATCCAAGGTCACTCAACTAGTTGATGGCAGCTGCTAAGGAGAACACAGTTCAAAACCACATAGGGCAGCAACAAGCAAGGTTGTTTAGAAGATCAGCAGCAACTGTATCATTCCCCAGGATGGGGGCCTGGCCTCAAAATCTTGTCAGAAAGCCACAACATGGATCAGACAACAAAAAGAGCAGGGCCTAAAGTCTAAGCAAAGTTCCTCTAACTTGACAGTCCTTAGCATGTACATGACAGGCTTCGGGTCTTTATTTGGCTGAAAAACAGACTTTCCACCTAGAAAAACGTTTTTTAGAGTTTAAAAGACTCAAAGACAAGACTCTTAAATTTAGTGAGCATAGAGTATATTTTATTAGTCCTACAAAGATCTTAACTCCTAAGGAGCTTAAAAATTAGTTGGGACATCTTGAAGCAGACACATAGGGTTTTATAATGTTACAAGTTTTGCTCTCTGGCCATATTTCTCCACCTTTGCCTAGACTCAAATGAGTAGCCATTAAAACTGATTTCCCTCGGTGAGATCCTCTGAGAGGAATAACCTTTATTAACGTCAAACAACACTGTGTACATAAATTATCTGAACTCTTTAAGCTAATTGGAAATTGCAACTTGATAACAACATAGCCAATCCAGATGGACAACTATATATTGTGACCGAACATACTGCAAACACACTATAAAAATGTAGAATGTGGACTATGACCTTTAAGAATAAAAAAAAGAGTTATTTATGTAAATTGAATTTCCCAGCAATTATAACTAAAATGCTGATTAACATGGGATAGAAAGGTGATGTACTGGAAGCATATTCCAGCCCAAGTCATATCACGACATGAAGTTTTGGATCAGTTTCAAGGGAATCATTCTAAACATTCATTATGTTCTTTTGAACGAATAGTTTAGTGCTCAGTTAAAGGACAATGGTTTTCAAAAACTTTGCTTACAAGAGTCCAAGAAGTTCTCCCGTCTGGGTTCACAGAAAGGTACCAGGGTAGGGGAAAGTGGGCAGGGGAAAGCAACCTGGTGGGCTCTCCCCTCCTGCTCCAATGAAGTCAGCTCAACTTCTGATAACATAATGTTTGACAAAATGTTTGCTTGGCTAAATAAGGTTCAAAAGCTAACACCTCAGATGAATGGAGAAATTTAAATTAATATACAGGGCAGATGAATGGAGAAATTTAAATTAATATACAGGGAGAAGTGCCAAAACATTATTTTCCTCAAATCATATCCTTCAACCCTCAACCTTGATGATATAGTCCTGCTAAAACAAATTGAAGTGGGCAGACCTTATGATAACAATTCCACAATTCAGTTCTGTTGAGTTAAGCATACATTTATTAAATTAATAGACCCGGCAAGGTACTTTGCCCTACACAGGGAGAGAGTATATCATCCCATTCTACAGAGGAGACTGAAGCTCTGTACTGGTTGAGTGCTTTGTCCGGTCACATGCCTAGTTAATGGCAGAGCTGGGAATGGCAATCAACACCTAGTCCACGACTTTCTTTTGACTATACCAAATGAGGATAAAGAGGACCTGCTCTTCTTTGATTTTTGGACAACCACATGATCATAAAGTGATTATGAGCCAAGAGGGGATATAAGAGTCTTTTATTTCAATGTAAACATAAACAATAAAAAAACCTGAAGGGGCTAAAATACTGACATATTTGATTGCAAGCGTTTAGGAGCAGGGCTGGGAAGGAGGGGTCCTTTATTTTTAATTTTAGCTAGATATAATGTAAATGTGAAAACTAATTACAAAACTAATGTTATGGAATAATATACTGATAGAGAATTCACTTGAAGATTAAAGAAAAAGAAAAAGCTAAAAATCATACTAACCTGCAACTGATTTTACTAAATCTACATTCCTACTTCTTTTTGTTCTAGCTATGCAAACTGAAGAAAATAGAGCACTTTCCAATCTCATTTTAAAAATCATTTTTCCAAAACCGAAAAATATTTGCGCTTTACTGCTTGGAATGATTAAAGATAAACAATAACTTTTGGAATTCATGTATTTTCTAATCTTGCATAACTGTGACAGAACCAAGCTTCTAATTAGAAATATAAAATGACAGAATTTTGAAACTTAGAGGGACCTGAGACATACTCCAGTTCAATGATTTCATTTTACAGATTCAGACACTGAGGTCTTGAAAGGTTAAATGACGGGCTTGACCACACACGCAGCTAGTTAGTAACAGTGCTGCAACTCCAACCACCGGCCTGGAGTTCTTTTCACTACAGCAAGCGCTTTAAATTATATCCAGAGTATAAGTAATGTTCTCCAAAAATGTGTCAGAGGCTATAGATGGGCACAGAACCAGCCATCATAAACAATGATCATTACTTCAATAAAAAGGACGTTTAACTCTCTCTGACACAACCAAATTATCCAATCACTTCTGCCTTAGTTTCTTCCTTGAAGTACAGATATTTTTGACATATGCTATGTTGCAAAGAATAAAAAGCTCAAGTTTTGCCAACATTTGAGGTTGAAAAGTGTAAGAACTTTCGAGGAGATAAACAATATGGAAAACACTAAATTTACTATATCGATAATTGATAATCACAATTTAGAGCTTTTTCTGATTCTACCCTACTCATATAAGCAGAAAGAATTCTGTATGAAATTTGTGGAAAGTAATAAAACTTACAGGAAGCTAAGTCACCATTCAAAGATGTTGGATGTACTGGAAGTCTGAACACATGTACGTACTGGGAGAAATGTAGAAGAAATAGGAAAGGGTGAATTTTTAAAAAGATTCTACTTACCTAACCTAAAAGTTGTAACATGCACTCACATGTTAAGAGTGTCACTTTTTCTGATTCTATTAAAAGATATGCTTCTATCTCTAACCCATTCTACCTTAATGAAGCATGGGAATAACCAAAATTTAGCATTTAATTTCTTTTGAAAATCTCAAATATTTTTTCTTGCATGTGTTTTGGCCTTGGAAGGCACTTTCAGAAGTTTTATTTAATGATCCCTTTTTCCATAACCATGATTGTGGTGAAGAGAGAGAAACACAAAGGAAACCCGAGGTCACCACAGCCCTCACAAAGTAGGACTCTATAAACTGTATTTAATGGCCCCCAATCGCACAGAACCATGGCTAAGGGAGAAAAGTGCTGTTTTCACCTTTTATTCAATTCATTCACACATTTAATTCTACTGCCAAAACTGTTGATGTGTTTTATGTTTTTGCAATCAGCTAACAGCGGCATTTTGGATCCCAACCGCAGACAGTACTGTTTTCATCAAAAGCCCTTCTTTTTAATAAACACAGCTAACGTTTCCATAGGTAGCACTGATACAAGGCAGACACAGAATGAAGTGCTAATGGACAGTTGCGGTGACCCTAAACACATTGTGTAACACTTCTTGTGCACAAATGATAGAAAACTGTTCTGTAAAACAACTGCATTGTTCTAAAGAACATCATATGTGCACCAATATCAGGGCACCACACAAATCACCACACTGGAACACAAATCCCTGGGCCACACCTTCTTGAGATGGGGAAGGGGTGCTCATCTGAGATGCATGGTCCCAAATTGAAGACATTTTAAAATGTCACTTAGAAATCAGCTTCTAAGCTTCCTTTTCAAGGAAAAGGGGCAAACAACTGCTGCTTACCTGGTCACACTGAGGACATGTGGAATCATAGTCAGATGCCACAGGACAGATAGAAAATGACCATTCCAGGCTACCAACCTGATTTTGGCAGTGTCTAGAGTGGTAAAGATCTCTCTGTGTAAAGGCTGCCAGTTTGCTCAATTATAGGCGAAAACAATAAGTAGCAATGCAATTTTTTCACATGGTTTTGGGAAATAGGAAATATATTTTTGGGCACACCTTCTTAGAAAAAATAAGATAAAAACAAGATTTATAAAATTAAAAAACAATCATAATCCTTCCTTAACTTTACATGAGTCTACAGCACTGTCACAACCACTGTTTCACACTGTGCCATCAAGACAGGAAGTTTGTTCTTTCTCAAATAGCAAAACTAGGTAATATAAATAACTGATTCAAAGATTAAGAATCCTGAATTCTTACAAAATTGAATTTTCACAACTTGAGGCCTTTATGTTACCTAACTAAAAGTACTTCATGCTACTTAAAACTAGTGCCATGTAGTGTAAGAGGGAAATAAGTGGGTGGCTTGTGTAATACAAAATGACTCTCGAGACAGTGTTCAACTAAAATAAAAGAGGTAAAAAAAAAAAAAAATCTCTGCCTCAGTACATGTTCTGCATATTACAAAGCAAAGTTTACAATACCATTTCAATTCAACTCCAAAAGTTAGACCTCAAATAAACTTACAAATCAGCTATACAAATTTATTCTGTGGTGAAATTAAAAAGGACATGAAAGTACCACCATCCATACCTTACAACAGTCCACAAAGCAGCCACTCAGCATCAACTCTCTTTTTTGGTCTATATCTCCAAATCCTGATCTATAGATTTGTTTTCACCTAAACATTACTCCCATGGGCTCATTCATATTATTATGATAGTATTATATTATATTAATATTATCCTCTTTACTATCTTCATTCTGCTTATAAATCAGAATTCGTTTTTCAGAAATTTTATTAATAGCTAAAACATTAATATATGTGTATGTATACTACACACATATGTGTGTGTGTGTAGACATAGCTAAGATGCAAAAGAAAAAGGAATGATTTTTATCTTATTAGCTATGTCCTGACTATTGTATTCATAAAAAGAAATAAAATCTGAAACATTATTTTAATTTTTATAACCACAGCAGGCAATTTTAACAACAATTTCCTTTGCAAATTTTTATCTGAATGAAAAAAAAGTTTCCTTTGATCATTTGCAATAGACTTTGTTTCATGTATCTGAAGTAAAACAATTTATGCAACGGCAGAAAAAAAGAATCCAAAAATTTTTAAAGTCAAAGATAATACATAAAAATGCCATTTGACTAAAGTATTTAGATGTTCACTGTAAGGTATTTTCCACCACAATTTAGAATTTCTAAATTTTAAAGCTCAGGTTCAACCAGGCCCTGAAAGGAGAGCATGGTATAGAACTCTAAGCAGCCTACTGCATTCATTTATTGTTCAGTTCACAGTCTCTGAATACAACACAATCCACCAACAGAGTCAGCTTTCATAATTCAGCAGTACAAAGTCTGCAAACACATGTAACCTAGATCCATATTTCCCAGTGACAGCATATGATAGCAGAATGTGAAGTATTAATGCTGGTGTCACTACAGTCCTACACTCTACTGCACTTTAAGAGAAAGCAGCTGCTGAGATGAAATGTGTGCCAACTGTCTGAAGACAGAAACATAAGAAACATTCCTTCTGTTACAAAGGGAGAGACACACACAAACAGACTTGCTTTTAGACGCAACAAGCACAAAGTTTCTTACTTTTGCCTTTTAAATTTCTCAAAAACACTTACCAATTCTGCATAAGCAGAAAGATAGACATTTTAAAAAATCTCAACTTCCTTCTCAGGAAAGTTATCCCGAAAGGAGGTTATGATTATACATCTGCAAGTCAAAGGGTAGAAACGATACACACTATACATCCAATGAGTTCACACACCTATGCAAATATAATTGCCATCTATGGAACAGATAACATTGACCAGCTGAGCATTTCATACTAACACCATATGGTCCTTAGGCCTTCCAAAGAATACTTCCTCTAGCATCTTCATAAAAACATTATCTTGAAATAATCATATGAAATCTTTGTTCTAATACATTCACATAGAAAGCAGGCTGTCTCTTTCCAAACCAAGAACCTGGTAGGTCTGTCAATTTTAACAAACCCCTCTCGAGGTGTAAAGTCTACATATCTGAAATGGCATTTTTTCTTTTTTCTTGATACAAAGATTGGCAATTTGTTAAAGAACCACGGTATCCTGATTTGTATGGGATGTATTCTTTTAACGGTGCAAAATGAACCAAAGTACTGTACTGCTATCTTTTAAACACAGCTCTGCCATAACAATAAGAGTGTGACATAATCTGAACTGTTTGGTTATAATTCACTTAAAAACTAGTACAACCTCATTGACCCCCTTATCAAACAATTTATTGTACATTTGCACACTGGACAATGAAATAGAGGAGGCAAAGTATTAACGGTGACACTATTTGGCAAGCTCATAGTGCAGTTCATTCAAAAGGCAATTTTAAAATTGAATGAAGAGGTTTGACTAGGCAATAAAAACAGCCACAATGCCAGTGAACAGTACTTAGGAGGAAAGCCTCTAATTATCCTATTTATAAATCAACAGCAATTTTACTGATGACTTCTTCTCAAAGTTGATTAAAATAACTTCAAAAAATTTTTTAAACTAGATCATATGCATTTTATTAAACTATAATTTAAAAATATCACTGATTGAAAATGATGAAAACTTGAGAGCAAGAATGAGACAGCATTTCTGAAGAGAAACATTCCTACGATGCTCTGCAACATAATTATAGCACTGCCCTTGGGGAAGGGGATTTTATTTTATAATGAGAATGTTTACACTGTTATGGGGTTCAATCTATCTGGGAGGGAAGGTTAAACTTCTTTCCATTAAAGACAGCCTTATAATGAAAAGCTCTGAAAGGAGAATGGAGTCTAATATAGTAGATGTAATGGCCTATTAAATGATTCACACACAAAAAATGAATCAAATTCATTGTATCTTACTGCTGTTTTATGACAAAATTGTTGAAAAATAAAACTATTGTCAAGATAATTGCATATTACATAGGCTGTATTACTGTAAGCAATACTCTTATTGGATGACCTAGAGTCTAATTTTTAGGTACATTAACAGGACATTACATTTTAAATACTTTACATTATTGGAATGTTTTAAAAGAATTCCACTTTTACTCTGTTGGCAAAATCAATTTAGACTTAAAGTCATGCTGCAATTGTGCATCATTCTTTTTCAATTAAAATTTTCCATATATCCTTTATGATGTCATTCTTACATTCCTGCAACAGATGCTTGTTTATATACCAATTTACTAAACTGCTGCTGTACTGGTAATACACAATTGTAGATGTAACCTCTCTGTCTAGTTTACATCCCCAGATCTCCTCTCAATAAATGTATATTTTCAAAATAATTTGCCTCTTTAGCAATAATCTATAATTACCAAACAATCTCCTCTATTGAAAAAACAAAAACAAAATGTCTCTATATTTTTAGAGTGTACAATTAAATACACATTTCTGGAAAGAATGACATCCTTAAAATTTTAAGAAAGGGTGTTTCCATGAATGAGTTCAAGCAGCGCAATTTTAAAATATATTTTAGAGCCCCGACTTGATCATTATACAAGAAATCCATGTAATAAAAATACTTGTACCCTCTTAATTAATATTTTGGGGAAAAATGTATTTCAGGAGGCACCACTCAAAAGGAGGCACATTAATTCTGCCCTCTGAGAACCCATCAAGAAATCTCTCAGACTAGCAATACCATAGCTGTTTATTAACTGAAGCCTGAGAAATATATAACATCACATCCATTTTTAAAGCAATACCACAGCAGTGTTAACCAAGCCATATGTATAATCTATCAGCATTGTTACTATGTCTCTGCAAGGTTTCAAAATAGAACAATCAAAGCCTCCCACAGATTAAAATTTAGCTCATTGAATTAAAGAAATCCATCTATTTAAGGGAAAAAAAAGAGTATAAAAAATATATATTGATTTCAGATTTGTGAGTGAAAACAGACTGAAAACTACTTTTTGCACATCATCAGTACTTAATTTCAGTACAGTGATGCTGTGATTCTGCTAAAGGAAGCTCTTCATTTAAAAACATTTATCTCTGAATATATATGTGTGAAATTCTGGCACTGAAACTTTCATAAGAGTCTTGAAGGAAAATTGTCATGTTGGATCAAACACTAAGCAGTATCACCTCTTTTTCAAAAACAATTTTCTGTTACAACTGAAAATATTTTTGTCCCACATATAAACAAATTTCTTCTAATTTTATAACCTCTTATTTATCAGGGGATTGCCTGTCGTTAGCAAATTTTGCACCCTCAAGTTACTGAAATTACAAAATATTTTCCTTTAAAAGGAAAAATACCTCTACTGAAAAACTTTTAACTGCTTACGATTGCTATTTATGTTTAACGCTTGTTTTACCTCCTTCTCTAATATACAGCAGGCTTTTGTACAACCTGCAGAGCAGAGTATTTGTGAGTTTCATTTCTTCCATTTCTTCCCTCCCTCAGGTGAGTATTGGAGGAAAAGTTGTTGAGCTGTCTAGAGAGGGTGTCTTGAGGGCCAAGATAAGGCAAGAAAGAGAAAACCAAGGTATTCATTTTTTTTTAACCTTTAATATTTAACTCTCAAATAACAAAATCCAGAAATATAAGTGAGGAAACAAACACCTAGTGCTGTGGCAACTGATTAATTTTGGATTTTTGTGGAAGACGGGAAAAAATTATGTGATTTGGCAGAGCAGGAAGAAGGTCCAAAGAAGTTGTGGAAAGACAGAAGGCCACTTTACTACAATTGCATTTGGTCAGGATACGATAACACTAGGGAAATTTGATAGGAGCACTGGAGAAAACCTTCAGGGGAAAATATAGAATAGTTCAGAGGACTCCTGCAGTAAGGAAGTACTCAGGTGCTAGCTACCTCCCTCCTCCACCTAATAATGCATGAAGGAAAAGAGAAAGAGGAAGGGGCAGAAGGGAAAAGAAGGTGGGGAGGAGAGGGGGGAGGAGAGGGGAGGAGAAGAGAGGAAAGGGGAGACCTGAGGAGAGCAGGAGTGAGCAGAGCAAACACAGCTACTTACTGGAATCTATGTTTGTCACTCATGTTCATATCCTTGCAAAATAATCTTTCTGAAAGAAGCCTGGGCCACTGTGTCAATACTATCCTCAACTGGGGATTCAGGGGTGCAGAGAAAGCCTGTCACTATCCTTTGTGGGTATACATTGCTAATGCACTTTAAGGGTTATTCAAAGATAGGTTTCTAAAACACAACAAAAAACCTCTTTTGCTGCTACTTTATTTCTTTATAGAAGAAGACTTAGCAAAAGAAAAAAAAGGAGCAAAGTATAAGGAAGCTCAGTGCTGCTGTGGATGCACTCTTAAAATGCTATATAAACACAAAAATACAGGTAATCTGATCCAGGCACAATATTTGGCTACCAAAAACCTGATGTCATTTAAAGAAAGATGGTTAAAAAAAATACTAACACTGTCATTAGATAAATCAGTAAATCTTCGCCCCAAAGAACTATATTAAAAACAAAGCACGTGGGTGGGGTATACTGTTCAGTCAAGTATGGACAGGAAGATTTCTAGCTGTGCTTGAATCCTTCCTCATCTCTACCATTTTCTTGGTTACAGGAAGGTACCTTGGTTACAAGGTAGCAGAAAGTAATGCCGTAGTATATGAAGGTTGAACATACCCATATAGTTGAAAAGTGTTATGATTTAGGCACATATATCATAATCCCTCTTATATTACAGATGAAGAAATTACGGCTCAGCTCAACTGACTTGTCCAGAATACCACACAGCAAGGAAGCAGCAGAGCTGGGAACTGAACTCAGGTTTCTGGCTCCCAGTCATTGGCTCTATAGACTTTGCCACCTAACCTTTAGCTGAAAAACATTTTCATCTGAATCATATACGACATTCATCATTCCTGAGGGGAGTTATTATTATTTAAAAGGAATTAAAATACACAGACACACACGTTATCACACTCCTTAGATTGTAGAGAGATATGTTTGCTTTTGTTTTTTATGGAGTGTCTAAGCGTGGCTTTGCGAAGAAGGTGGGGCATCCTCACTCCCCCTCCCCAAAGAGGCCAGTAGTCACCTTACAAAGGAAGCATTAGCTAGAAAGAAGCATAGAATATTGCCCGAGGCTGGCTCTACAAACAGAATGGTATAAACCTGACTAAATGACAAGAATGGTAACACCTAACCCCATGGACCCAAATAAGAATGTGGTCTACAGACATGGATCCGAAGTCCAATTGTCTGTCGGTGTGGTCAGAAAAGGCCATGGAGCTTCCATCTGCCTCTCTTGGAATACTTTCTCTAGGGACTTAAGCCGCCATGCAAGAAATCTGACTATCTTGAGAAAATCATGTACGAGAGGCATTCTGATCAACAGTCTCAGCTGAGCCCAGACTTGAACCATTCCTGCTGAGGGACCAGCCATGTGAGAGGAGCCTCTTGGGCTCTTTGAACCTGCCCATCCACCAGCTAAGAACCACTGAGTCACCACTGTCAACGCTACTGGGAGAAAAGTCACTTGGACAAGCTTCACCCAAATTTATGACTCACAGAACCCATGAGGTATAATAAAAGAATTATTTAAAAGCACTAAGTTTTGGAAGTGGTTTGTTATACAGCAATGTATAGCCAGAACAAGGTCTTAATTTTCTCAACTGCAAAACTGGGGAAATGTTACCGGATGATTATAGTGAGGATTAAATAGGAAGTATACAGTGGCCATAAGTGACCCATAAAGGAGAGATACCAACGTTATAATCATAATGATGATGATCCCAAAAGCTCTTTCCAATACTGAAAACACTGCACCTATCTCAGATAGGCATTGGAATATGGCAGCTCCAATTCTGGCCCTGCCACTGGTGAACTGTGTACTCTTGACAAATCAAAGAACTTTACTTCGCCCAGCCTGTTTTCATCCAGGAGTCAGACAGGAAAGGCAAAACAAATGAAGGGGCTGATGTAAGACACAAGCTTATATGGTCTTTAAAACATTTTTAAAACACAAATCAAAACTCATAAGGATATTTTTCAATTTCACTTCAGTGAAACATATGGTCCTCTTGGTCTAGCTTTTATTTATTTATTTTGTTTCTGACAATAAAACATGTGAACAGAGAATTATTTCTCTATTTAAGAGGATTTCTCTACTGTATGTAAAATAACGCAAGGGTTAAAATGGGAACGGTGGGAACTTGGGTGAACTAGAGAGAACTTATTCCAGGCAAGAAGACAAACACCACTGACCTCTAAGCCAACTTCCACCATGTTGCGCTATGAGGACCAGTATTCTTTGATCTTTTGACTTTCCTGAGAATTCAGAAAGGTTCAGTCCCTGGGCAACCAGCTGGCATGTCCAGGATAGCATCTAGAATTAGGTGATCTTTCTCTTGCTTTGGTGAGCCATAGACTTTAAACAAATTGTTTAAGTATTTTTCAGCATCAACTTCCTTTCCTGTAAAATTGGGTAAAAGCAATAATTTTGATGGTCCTTCCATTTCAAAATAGTGGAATTCCATTAATTCACCAGGGGAGGACTGGGGAGAATAGTGGATTTGGAAAATATGCATATACCAAGTGTGTGCATTTATGCATTATTTTATAAAAATAAGAAATAATAGTTTCTTATTTTAGTAATAGTAATAATAATTTCCCCAAGTGTTGGTTGTGACTCACCAAATACAGTTCAAGACTCAGTAATGAATCAGGACCTGTCATGCTTGTCCATGAAGGTCATTTCCTCAGAATTTACAACTAGTCCTCTAGATTTCATCTTTTTAATTGTTCTTCAAACATTTCATATCTCTCCTAACTAAACAATAGTTTCCTACATGACAGTAAGATACTGTCTTTCAAAGATTTAAAGCATGAACCAAGAAGGGCAGACATATAGTTTCTCCTCTTGGCACCTTATTTTCCAGATGAGAGGTAACACTAACTTATTTGTGTTAGGCATACTGTCTATAAATAGTATTGCTTTCACATCAATTTTCCTCTTCACTAAATCAATGGTAGCAAAACTTCAGTGTGCATTAAGAATCACTTGGAGTACATGTTAAATATTCAGATTCTCAGGTTCCATCCCAAGAGATTCTGACTGAGTGGGTCCCTAGTATCCTCCAGGAATCTGCATTTTTAATAATTGCCATGGTGAATTTTGATCTGCATGGGCATTTGACCACACACTTTGAAATTCTGCCTTAAAGCATGACATGGTTGAGAACAGGGATCGGCAAACTTTTTCTGTAAAGAATTAGATTATAAATATTTTAGGCTTGTGAGCCACAGGTAACTGCTCTGCTATTGTACTGTGAATGCATTTATAGACTATACATAAATAAATGGGTGTGGCTGTGTTTTAATAAAAGGTTATTTACAAAAACAGGTGACCAGCTCCTGGCCATAGTTTGCCAAACCCTGTTCTAGAACATGAACTAAAAATCAAATGTATTATGTAAGCACCATAATACAATATTGGTACTAGATGCCTTGTCAAGGGGGCTGACAAATAGACTGAAGTCACAACCATGCTCTTTGAAAAAGTGTGCTTTGGTTAGTTAGTAACAGCAACAGGAGTGCTAAATGGGGGAGTGCTAGATGTGGGCTTTCATTTTGACTTTCAAATCTTACCTTAGAAGGTAAGAAAATGAAGAAATAACATTTAAGAGAATTTAAAAGTGGAATAGCTTATACCTTTAACTTATAGAATTCAACAGTACATACCCTACAAGAAGGAAAATTAAGAATCAAGGCAGTGAGAACAGTTCCACCAACCATTTCCTCCAATATTTCTTTCCACCCAAGAGATGGGGTATGTGAATCAGCTACAGCTTCAAGAAGTCTCAGTTCTCAGGTGCCTCTGTGAGGTTTTAAGTAGGAGCCTAGTGTTTAAAGATACACTCATAAATTCTGTATGATATCAATTCTAAACTCAAGACAGCTACAGCTGCAGGTGTACAAAAAAATATTCGAACACTAAAAGAAAACAACTTGGTTTTTGAGATTTATTGAACACAAGGCTCTACAACAGTCTGTACTTCAGTACCTTCCTATGGGATTTTTCAAGGGTAATGTAAAAACCATGAGATTTCCAACTTAAACTCATTGATTTCAGAACCTAATTTCCTACATAATTTGTGGCTCCACTGTACATTATTTATTGACTGAGTATCACATACATTTATGAAGGCCCCAAATCTCCGTATATTTTTGCTAAAAATTACCTCTACAGGTATACAAAACACTGGTTTCCATGTTGTTACAAAGAACTACAGCAGAGATGGGGTTAAAGAGCTCCTTGCTTTCTTTGTTTCTCCTCCAACTGGTTAACATTTTGCTCTTAGCATTCTGAATAGAGGGCAGACAGGGAGTAGAAATGGCAGGGTGAGTAGGAATGGAGATACAGCCAGAATTGGTTGAGAGTCTACTATGTACCAATAATTTCATATATGCCATTTTATTTAAACTCTCACAACATGGTATGATGAGTATTCCCATTTTAGAGGACCCTGATTCAGTGAAGCAAAGTAAGTTGCCTGATATTACATAGGGGAAACTGTAAATCTTGGGTTTAAATTAAGTACTCTCGAATTTCAAAGTCCCAATTCCAAAGTCCCTTACTATACTGACTTCCAAGAAAAACTCAAATAAAGCTACCAAACTACTATGATACTCATGTTTAGTAAAAAAATAACAGCTGGATAAAAGGGGATTTGAAATTTTTTCATACATTTTCTTATTGAAATAATTTGTTGTTCAGATTATCAAACATATCAAGACAAGACTGTATTCAAACACTATGGGAACATTCATTCAAATGATGGAGTAGAAAGATAGCTTCTTTGGTGCTTCTCGGTTTGGCCCTTTTCTCCTTTCTGGTGTCCTTTTATCTACCCAGACACTCTATGTCCACAGGCCAATTTCCTGAGTCCCAGAATCTCCCCATGTCTGTGCTCTCCAAATAGCACCAGATCATTTTTATTTCTATTTGTTCTAATAAAACCAATCTAATCTGAGATCTTATCATTAAATCCTTAAATGACAAAAGTAACCCTTTAACATAACATAAAAGCCAGCTGTTTGATAAGATCAATAAAACTGATAAAACCTTAAGTGTGATTAAATAGGAAAAAAGAGAGAAGGGCCAATAACCAATACCAGGAATGAAAGAGTTGATATTACCTCAGAAACAACACAAACTAAAGCACAAAAAGAAAATGCTATGAACAACTTTATAACAATAAACTCAACAATTTAAATGAAATAGACAAATTCCTTGAGAGAAACCAACTACCTCAGCAAGCAATACTTGCATAATCTAAATATTTATTAAAGAAATTGAGTTTGTAGTTAAAAACATTCCTACAAAGAAATCACTAGGTCCAGATGGCTTACCTGGTGATTCTACCAAACACTTACGGAAGAAATAATACCAATTCTACACAAACTCTTCAACAAAATTGAAGAGGAAGGAATATTTCACAATTCCTTCTATGAGGCCAACATTACTCTGATACCAAAATCAGACAGACAGCACCAAAATAGAAAACTATAGACCAATAGACCCAAAAGTTCTTAACAAAATTTTAGCAAATTTAATTTAACAATATATAAAAAAGATAATAAGTTATGACCAGGTGTGATTCATCTCAAGAATGAAAAGATGGTTAACATTAAAAAAGCAATGTAATTCATCACATAACAGACTAAACAAACAAATTTAAGATTATCTCTAGATGCAGAAAAGGGATTTGATGAAATCCAATATCTACTCCTGATGAAACTCAGTATTTTAGGAACATAAGGGGACTTCTATCTAATAAGGGGAATGTAAGAAAAACTTAAGGCTAATATCATGCTTAATAGTTAAAGACCAAATGCTTTCCCTCTAAAATCAGAAAATGGCAAAATGTCTACTCTTACCACTTCTATTCAACATAATACTGGAGAATCTACCCCATGCAATAAAGAAAGAAAAATACATAAAAGTTATTAATATTAGAAAAAGAGATATAAAACTCTCTCTCTCTCTTTTTTGAGACAGCGTCTTGCTCTGTTGTCATGGGTAGAGTGCAGTGGCGTCATCATAGGTCCCTGCAACCTCAAACTCCTGGGCTCAAGCGATCCTCCTACCTCAGCCTCCCAAGTAGCTGGGACTACAGGCACACACCATGACGCCCAGATAATTTTTTCTATTTTTAATGGAGATGGGGTTCTCACTCTTGCTCAGGCTGGTCTCGAACTTCTGAGTTCAAGCAATCCTCCTGCCCCGGCCTCCCAGAGTACTAGGATTATAGGTGTGAGCCACTGCACCTGGCCCTTAAAACTGTCTTTATTTACACATGATATTATTAACTATGTAGAAAATATGATAAAATCTATCAAAAATGTTTTTAAAAATTCAAGACTCCTGGATACAAGATAAAAATATAAAAGTTAATTATATTTCTGTTCAGCAATTAATGGTCAGAAACCAAAAACATTAAAAAAAATCATAATAGCCTAAAACAATGAAATAATGAGGGATATATTGAACAAAATATGTGCAATATTATGAAACATTGCTGAGAAAAATTAAGGAATATATTAATGGAGAGATATACTGTATTCATGGATCAGAGGATTCAATATTGTTAATATGTCAAGTCTCTTAAATTGATCTATAGTTTCAAAGCAACTCCATTCAAAATCTCAGAGGGCTTCTTTTCCTTTTTTAAGAAACTGACAGCTTTATTCTAAAATTCACTTGGAAATGCAAAAGACTTAGGATAGTCAAAACAAATTTGAAAAAGAAGAAAAAACTTGGAGGACTCATACTACCTGACTTCAAGACTTATTATTATAAATAGAATAATCATCAGTATGGTACTGTTATCAAGATAGATAAATAGATCTATGGCCTAGAATAAAGAATTGGGAAATAGACCTACACATATATGGTCAATTAATTTTTAACAAAGTTCTAAGAGCAATTCAGTAAAGAAAATATAGTTTTTTCTAACAAATGGTGCTAGAACAATTGGATATCTCTATGTTAAAAAAATGAACTTGGATCCATACCTCATACCATACATAAAGATTAACTCAAAATGGATCATAAATCTAAGTGTAAAGTCTATATTTTAAAACATCCAGAAAAAAAAACCTACAAGAAAATTTTTATGGTTTGGGATTAGGTAAACATCGCAAAAACGTGATGTATAAAAGAAAATATAGAAGTTGGACTTTATCAAAATTAAGAACTCCACTCTTCAAAAGATATCATTAAAGACAAGGTACAGCCTAGAAGAATATTATAGAATATTATACATATCTATCAAAAATTAGAAAAGACTGACCATTTCAAGTGTTGGTGAGGATGCAGAGGAACTGGAACTCTCTGTACTCTTTGCACTGCAAGTGGGAATGCAAAAGGTACAACTGCTTTGGAAAACTTTGGTAATTTCTTCAAAAAATAAATACACACACCTACTGTATGACCCAGCTATTTCACCCCTAGGTATTTACTCAAGAGGAATGAAAGCATATTTACATACAAAGACTTGCATATAAATGTTCATAGTAGCTTCATTTGTAATATCCCAAACCTAAAAATAACCCAAATACCCATTAACAAGTGGACAAACAAATTGTAGCATATTTATACAATGGCATACTAATCAGTAATAAAAAAGAATGAACAATTGAACACCCAAAGAGTGGGGGCAATGGATATGTTCATATCTTGTTTGCAGTGATGGTTTCACAGGTGTATACATATGTCAAGACTTATCAAATTATAAACTTTATGTGTAGTTTACTGTCTACCAATTTGTCTCAATAAAGCTGTTTTTAAAAATAATCTAACAAAATAATGTGGGCTTGCATTTTTATGAAGTTAATGAAAGCAATAGTTTCAGCTATTTTGAACTGCTGAAGTTGAGAGTAAATGTATTTTTTATATAACTGACCATATACTGGGGAGGGGGTGAGAAGTCTAAGTGATCTTGAGGAAGTGGTTTCCTAACCATACCCACACCTGGCAGAAGACCCTAATTTCAGCCACTCATAGATCATTCAAATTCTTATCATGGACATATTATATATCATAAGGCGTTATGGTATTCAAAGGAAACTTTTCATAAATAAAAGATACATTTTATACATAATATTTTCGACATATATATCAAAAGGAAACACTGAGTATTTGGGGAAAGCCACCAGGAGTAATCAATATAAAAGTCTTATTCTAGTAAAGCTATTGAACTTATAGTGTAGAAAAATTATTTGGGACAGCAATGTAAAAATATGAAGTTATTTATAAGGTGGAAAAAAATTAGCTGACCACTGACTTTTCTTTAATAATATTCAACACTAGACGACAGAAAGACTAATGAGAAAGTATGTTGGTTATAATGGATTTACAGGGCTCTGAAATTCTATTTTTATAGGGATAATTTTTATTGATGAAATTACTTTAGAAAGAGTTCTTGGTATGTGGAATAACTTTTTTTTAAAAGTTTAAAGATGAAGGAATAACACATACAATCAAAAACAACAACGGAAACTGCCTGGCTAAAGCCGAGATGCCCGCAAATACTCTTGATATGAATGCGTCTGACATCACATAAAGGAGGAACACATTTTTTAAAAACTTATGAACTTAAAAATAAAGAAAGTAACAAGCTTGAAGACATACATCCCATGAGGGGTTGACGTTTATGAAACAATCATTTACAAAGTCTTGGGAAGTGGTGTTCTTACTGTTTCTGGAATGAGCTTTACTACCAAGTTAAGCACTATCAAGTAAATAACTAAATTAAAACAATTAAAAACCAAGCAAACAACTGTTTTATAAATTTGCAGTTTCCTTTCCTTCAGGATTCAAAACCTGATCACCAAAATTTAGCTCCAAATGGTATATCTTGCTAATTCTCAAAGTCAAATGTACTTTTTAAAGCAGTAGTCCCCAACCTTTTTGGCACCAGGGACCGTTTTCATGGAAGACAATTTTTCCATGGACCAGGGAGTAGGGGGATTGTTTCAGGATGATTCAAGTGTATTACATTTATTGTGCACTTTATTTCTACTATTATTACATTGTAACATACAATGAAATAATTATACAACTCCCAGAGGTCAGGGACCCTTGTTTTAAAGAACAAAGATTCCCCCAATAACAATAACATTAAAATGAAAGTCACATGGACCCGAAAGTAGTTAGTAAACAAGAGATGGAGTTGCAGAAGGGTCCAGAGAGATGTTATCATGGATAGAGAAAGTCAGAGGACTGCTTAAAGGGAAACAACATATACGAGGATATGCATAAGGCATGCGTGTTACTGTCCATCATATTGATTGCATCACTTTATATCAAGTACCTCACACAGTGCTTGATACACAACCTACACATTACTAATCTTTGAAATGCTAAGTATACACACATTTATATGCAGACTATTGCTTAGGAGTACAATGTAATTATTTTATTTAAGAAGGCAGGGCCGATCCTCAAACCAGTTTTAAAGTATGTTTTTCACTTCAAGTACACAGCCACAATCTCTCAAAATATCCTAAAATGTTAGTAGGAAATGGTGATGATCTAGGTTGTAATTCATATTTCAATGAGATAAGAACATGGGGACTTTAAAATGGTAACTTTTGATTAATTATACAATGAATTGTACTTGAAATGTTAAGATGTGATTCTGTGTTTTACAAAACAGATTAAGATAATACTAAAGAAGTGGGAAGAGTTTTGTAAATAAGGAAATCCTTTTGATCATTAAACAGTTAAACATCACAAATTCAGAATTAACTAATTTGGAATTTGTGATAATGTAAGCCTGATAGTAGGTTGAAACTACTCTTCTGGATATTTATATTAAAATAGGAAAATGCTATGAAAATACATTTGCCATTCATTCATTCACCATATTAATCCAAAAAGTATATATCTAAACAAATGAACAGTCAACAGAATGTCAATGAATTTATTCCCAACTTTAATAACTAAGGTTGCCCCTTGGCCAGGTGAATTGAGTGCATTTGACAAAGCAAGCCTGTCAGCTTCATTCTCGTATTTTGGTGGCAAGTTTTGGTCCTTAAGGACAGGATCACATCTTATTCACCTTGTAAACCTAGCACCCAGCATGAAACAGCACACAACAGTCATCCAAAGGTGCTGTGCATGTGGCTTTCCAGCCTCACCCCCAACTCTTTCCCATGTTACTACCTCCCATACTCCCAAAAGTCACTCTCCTTTTCCAACTCCCAGCCCTTCGCTTCACTGCAAATGCTCCTCTTCCCCCACATCCTTCTTCATGTGGCTTTCCCATGTCCCACTCAAGATCAGTTATTCTTACTCTCTTGTATATTTCCAAAACTGTTTGTTTTATCTCTACATTTGTCCTTGTTAGTCCAATTTTTATAGATCTGTTAGATTCAAACCTCTTAAAAATAATTTTATTTAGAATTTCACTTTTCATAAAACCATGAATGTTCTTGGCATATAGTAAGGACTCAATGACGAGGTACTGAATTGTCTCATTGAATTTAACACACACAACATGTGGATGCACACATACGCAACTCTCACACACAGAGCACACTAAGTCATTCAAATGACCTACTTTAGGAGATTGGTCTCAATAATAATAATAATATTAGACTATATTCATCAAGTACCTACTATCTGCTATGCAATCTATTAGATGTACCGCGCACATCATTTTAATCCTTATAATAACCCCTATCTCTTGAATAAGGAGAGCAAGGCTTGGAAAAGTTGAGTACATTAAACAGAGGAAAGTGCTGGTATATTGCTAAGTACAGATTCAAATCCAGGTATTCCTGGTTAAAAAGACCCTAATCCTCTTCCATATATATCTTCCTTTTAATTTCTTTCCCTCCCACTTCCACCAGTATAGCTTTTATTTTCATAATATATTATTTGGTCTTATGTTTTCTAATTTAGTCTATTTTCAAGATTCCAGGTACCTATAATGCTTTGTTAATATTAAGGATATTCTAAAGATTTTACCCACTCTGATATTTTAAAAATAAATTTCCAAGCAAATAATTTCAATGTTGCAGTTAGATATATAGTTTGAAGATGTGGTAGGTACACTTGGAATAAATGTCACTCTCCCTTGAAGCAGTGTGAAATACATTTAAAACCCTACACAAACAAAACCAGAACCTCAAAAGCTCAGGATATTCTCCAAAACAAACTCTTGCAGCCCTTTCTATGTGATAAATTTTATTATTATAGATGTCTGTGAAATTTCCCATTCTTCAAGAATATCTATCTATTTCTTTCTTTTGAATAACAGGTCTTTAAAACAAGGGAGTTATAACTAATGAATTATAATATTTCTACCTTTAAAATCTGAATTTCTTGAACAAAACCACAAATGAAAGTATTTGTAGCAAGCACACTGAACCTTTCTTCTTCTATTAGCATATCAGTCTGCAATCATATCTAGATCAATAATGAAGATATCCGCTTAAAAGAGAGTCATGCTTTCTTTTGTCAGAAATTCATTACTTTTTATTAGGGTCATTGCTTGAAAACTTCAAAACACCATATGGACCTCATTGTGGTTTATTTTGGCAAAAAGAAAGACACTGTAGAACAATTGAGGCATTACATGCTACAATTCCATTACTTTCATCCCTCTCAGTTTTATTACTGTGTCATTAAAGGCAACTTGAGTGAGTGAAGAATTATAGTGTCATGTGTACAGGCTAGTAGATTAATAATAAAACACACTCAAGTTTAAAGGTATCTAACAGCTGTTTTCATTATTTTGTGTAAATACGCTTGAAGCGTATCTATCTGATTAGTGGATAGAGTGCTCTTCTCTGTCACATGCCATGGGCATTGCTATGTGCAAGTAATCAAAGTGCTCAGAAAATGAGTTTACATTGTTCACTGCTGAAATACACAAATGTCAGAGAGTGACTGCGCATCAAAGCTTAGTCAAATCATCTGCTGCAAACAAACAGATTCCAATGCACATTTCGGCTTAAAACATTCCACAGCAGCACTCTGACTGAGTTGGACTTATTGCTGGCCAAAATGAAGTGATGTGCAGAGAATAATAAGTTTCTTTGGAGAGAAAGAAATGACTTCAAAATCCTTTTCACTCATACAGATTCATACTAATAATTATCTATATAATTTCCAATAAAGTCAACATCCAAAGTTGCATTACTTTATCCTAGGAATATTTTACATGCTTTTATATGCTTTTAAATGTGAACTGATAAGGAAACATGTCATGTGTTCTTATTTTAGGCTTATATACATGTAAAATCCACACATAACTTTCCTAATGCAATGATTCCTAATTCCATGTTCACAGGTTTTTCCTCCTTTCATGCTGTTCTATCTGCTAATACATTTACTCTGAATTCTAATACCCAATTACTTGCTACTTAAAACATTTCAAAAATATTTATTCTTACCCATCAGCCCCTGTTCTTCTAAGATTCTCTTCACTTGACCTCTGGCCTTCTTTAACCATAGAAACGCTTGACTCCTATTTCATTACAAGTTGACAGGTTCAGCTACTGCAGTGCCTGCCCACTCAGAGGAGGTTTTCACTTCATCACTGTCTCTGTGGTTTCTTGTCCCCAGTGTGTCTGCCTAATTTTGATGCTCCAACTCAGGCACTTGTTTTCAAACCTATTCAAAATTCCTCCTGTCATTTGGGGCTGGGGAGTGGGAAGGGTAAGGCACAATCCTGGTATCATATCCATGTACAACCACTGCAATAATATGGGTGCTGAATATTCTTAATATGGTGATGAGTGCAACTTCCTCCTTATTCCAATGTCTGGCTTTAAAAATGCTCCCTGCCCCCATTTAAGTCCTCTGTCAAGAAACTCTGATTTTGACATATCTGGCTTCCTCAGAAATGCTTTTAAACCACTTTATGCTTGCCCCTGCAGTCACAGAAACACTTGTTTCAAATTTGTCTGTCTGCCTTTTCCAAGTTTCTCATCTTTTCCTTCAAATTTCATACCCTTGGTCTTCGGGGATGTTTACACTGAAGCTCATATTTCAAGACTCATCTAGCTTTCTCTCAAGCATCTCTAGGTCCTCCGTGCTGTTTGCAGGCTTGCCTTGTCATCTGTATACTCTGTCTGTCTGCACCTCACTTTCCTTCTTCCTCTCTGATGGGAGGCTGGAGTGCTCATGAGAGTGAGGCTCTAGTAGCACTAACGCAAGCCAGACCTGGCTGTGGAGGTGTTATGTAAGCTTCTCCACGCTGAATTGACAATGAGTTTCTACACTGACCTTCAAGTTCCAAGTTTATTCTGAGGTGTTCCATAAGCGAGGCTCACAACCAATACGTCAAGATTTTTGGTTGAGGATATAAAGCTAGGTTTTCAAACGTTTAGACAGTAATTACATAAACCACACCCAGTATTTCCAAGTCACCTTTCACAGTGGTAAACCTCACTAATGATGTGTTGACACAGCTCAACATTGTCAATAAAGTACATATAGGGACATTGGTTCTACCCAAATTTAATACAACCATCTCTTTGCCAACTATTTTAAAAGGTTCCTTTAAAATTAAAGAGCATTAAATGCAAATAAAATGCAACTCCGACTTTTTTACTCTATGAATTTATTACCTAAAGTAAATAGCACTTGAGGTAAACAAGATAGCTAGATGGTAAGCACAAATTACAACCTGCTTCTCTTAGAAAAAAATGACACAAGCTGAGTGCTAAACCAAGCTTAGTGGGGATGCTGCAGTTCCACACAGATTTTCCTTTCCGGTATTTTAAGCATTGCCTACCTACTAGTAATATTTATTGAAAATCAACAGTAAAGAAGTGTGCTGATGCTGTAGGGTGTGAAAAGGCATCAAAGATATAGTCTCCGTGTTTAAAAACCTTATAATCAAATGACTGAATATATACAAATCAATTGACAATAGACATGCATTTATATGATATATGCATACATGATCATGATGCTAAACTTAATTTAAAAGCTTCCCCTATACATTTGTCTGGGTCAGCAGTAAAGTAAGCAATGGAGGTATGAAATAAAGGCAGTATCTCACTACAATGTATTGTATAAAATAAATGACCTAGTTGTCTAATGCAAGTGACATTATTTAGAAAAGGCTTTTTGAAGAAAGATAATCTTAAGTACAGTTTTTTTTAAAGATGCTAAGATAGTGAATAGAAGATACAAAGAACGAGTATTATTGTAGACCTAAGTAGGAAAACAGTAGGAAAACAATAGGGATAACAGATGCAAAGGCTTAAAATCAAGAAGGAAAGAGTCATGTACTCTCTCTGTCCAGAATAGCACAAGGGCCAGGGTATGAGGGAAAGGAAGGTATTCAGCAAGGAAATGTTGGTTCACTTCTTTTCATTCACTATTGATAATGCACCGGACACCTGAATAAACTTGGCAGGCTCCATTTCAGGGCTTAAGTATATGTCTCTCCTTCTTTCCACATTACATGCTTCATTAAATCTTCCATGTATCCTGTACCTTGATCTTCCCCAAGCCTTTTCCACATCAAAACCCAGCAAAATGGTCTAGCTCCTTATTTCCATTTGGAATTTTCTCTCTGGTTGGGGTACTTTGCTGTGATCACATCTTTTAAGTTGCATGTTATGATTCTTCAATAAAAATACAGACTCAATTCCCTTCAGGGAAACTAGTACCAGAAACACTTCTGCCTCACAGGATCCGTCACCTTCCTGGGAGGAATGTTCTGCTCTCTTAAGAGCTTTGTAAAGCAGAACGTGGTATATAGATGTCAGGCATGACTCAGCTGCTCTTATTAATCACGTTACCTTTTAGATTTGTGTCTACCGAAAATAGTCTGCCTCACTCTTAACACTGTAAGTGTGTAGAGAGCAGGCGGAATGCTAGTTTAACATATTTTATGCAGCACCTGGCACACCACATGCAAAAAAGCTTGTTGGTAATGATGCTAATGCTCACAGAAATTAAAGTCTATCTTCTCATGATCACATAATAACTGGCAATCACCTTGAAATGGGAGTGTATTAAGCCCTATAAAACACAGCTAGTACTTTTGGCCCAAGTTCTGCTCTCAGTGAAACTAGAGAGCAGCAGTTCAGTGCTCCCCTTAGAATACACATGTTTCAAAGCATTTAACCTTTCCATTGTTCCCAAGAATATTCACAGTTACACTAGCCGGATTATTCAAATGACTCACTGAGTTTTCCTGCTTAAGTATGCCACTCAAATGAGGAAGATTAAATACAGCCCTGTACACAGTAAATTCCTAAGTAACACTAGAATAAGCATAGAAAAGTGATTTCTTCTAGATTCTTATAAGTCCCACACATCACAAAATCACTCTGCCCTTTATTAAACTAATAATTGAATTAAATTGGGGCTACAATAACCACTGGGACCCAAATTTTCTTCCTTATACAGGATGTTCCTGAAATTCTTCCTCCTCTAAAATGCTGGTTTTGGAATGAGATAATATCCAATGCTATCAATATATACTGAACCTTTACTTGAACACATTATTCAGTATTAATCTTACTGATTTCTGTATTCATGTGGTGCTAACTTAGATAGGTATGTAATCAGAGAATTAGACCTGAATTCAGAAATTAACCTTACCCAATATCCCACTCATTCAGGAATCCCTGGAAAAGATTTGGCTATAATATTCCACCTACTTGTTGAATTCACCTTCATTTAGACCTTTTTCTATGAAAGAGTGCAAAGAATAACTGCAACAGGGGAGCTCAAGATAATGTTCCAAGGTCTTATAGAAGAGTTGTCAAGTCAGGTGAAATGTGACATCTCCCCCACTTCTAAATCCCAGGGACCCTTTTTACCATAGCCAGCTCCAACACAAGAACCTCTACAACATGATCAGTAATACCAAATTTATTTCTTCAAACTATATCATACACACACACACACATACACACATCCCTTCTACTTCATTGCCAACTATATCTAATTATTAGAAAGATGTCCTTATGTGAAATGATATCTTTATCTTGTGCTTCTAATGTTCATGTTGTAATTCTCTCCTTGGGAACAACACAATACAAAAGTACTTCCACTGGCACATAATCTTTCAAACTCCTAGGTTCCATGATTCTATGATGTGAATATACACCTATTTTTGCCTCCCCATAGAATTCTCCTTCTTCAGAGGTTAAGTACTTCAAGACTCTGCAAATGTGTTTAGAAGTTTTGTTTTATATATTTATGTATATATTTACATGGTTATAAATGTTTTTATATGTATATATAAAAATTCCCTTTTTGAATGTAAGAGTTACCATTTACTCTTTCAAATATCATTTTGTACATTTCAGCCCACTACTTTGGTCTGTCAAGATAATTTTGAAACATCATGTATATCACTCATTATTCTTTCAATCATCCTTCATTTAGTGTCATCTAAAATTCTAGGACATCTGCTTTGGGTTTTTGTTTGTGGCACCCCACCAGAGTCAGGAAGAGAAGGAAAATGTCTTGAGCACCTACCGTATTTGAAGCACCCTGGTTAGCACCTGACACTTACTGTTCCTAATCATTTAATTCTCACAAAACTTGTGATCACTAAGTTTATAGATGAAAAAACAAACAATAATAGATGAGACTTAAATAGCTGAAATGACAAGTAAACTTTAAAAAAGAGTTCTGCTGATGTCATCTAATATGTTCTATATATTAAATGGATAGAGCATATATGCATGTGTATATACTGAGGCTTACAGGTATGTCAGGTATGTTATGTTTTAAAAAAAGTTTAATTTAACCCTCATAAGTCTATGAGGAAGTAAGATTTTTGACGTTTTATAGCTGAGTACACTGAGGCTCACAGAGCTCAGTGACTGTTCCAGGTCAAACAGCTGGTAGGTGACATAGCCCCCCTACCCTATCCACTAACTCAGGAGCCCTATTACGAAGGACGGTGAGGGGGGTGTAACATGACATGACATATGTACTGTTGGATACGCTGGCTTCCAGGGAGCAGCCCATTCATTTTAAGGATCACACAAATCATCTGTTTAAGAATACACGCTGCAATGTGGTCAGTTACTTTCTCTTCTTTTCCTTGTCACTTTCATTTGCACCTTTACAAGAAAAGAGCTACATTCATCTCACACTCTCCAGCACCCAGCACATTTCTCACAGTGTTTCTTTTGAAAAAGGATATTGATTAGTAGAATCCTTTCAAAAATAAAATTTACCAGGAGTACCAATACATAAAACAGGGGTAAGCACAGCTAATTTGGTTAAAGAGGTGAGGGAAAAAATGAAGGGAATGAAGCTTCTCACCAATCATCCCTATCCCCACCAAACCTTCACTGTCACACGAGAAAATTCTTAAAGTCCCAGTGGTTCTTGGGAACAAAATTTGAAAACCAATGGCTACAAGGGAACATTCTTGATCATGATGATAATGATGATGGCAGTTAACGTTTACTGAGTGCTTACTGCAAGGCTGATACAGAAACTCCTTACTAACATATTTCTGAAAGGTCCATTATCTGCCATAACAGGTTAACACAAACTAGTGTATTAGACAACCGGCTGCCACTTTGTTAGCAGATGGAAGACCTGAGGAATACAACATAAAACTGGTAGCCAAGGGGCCACTGGAGCACCACCATGTGAACCTGACTCAGTCAAACGACAACAAGCATCTGCTCATCCATTCAAGCACGCATGCAAAAATAATTCTTGAGTGCCTTCTAGGTACCCCACATGCAGCTTACATTCTAATAGTACATCTGAGTGGTGGTGAGAGGCAAAGGAGGATGAAATACATAGCAGACAAACTCTACTTACTTAAGAATTTTTAGAATTCTAGCCATACTGCTGCAGGGAAAACTATTTAGTGAGGGCTACAGTAATTTTTCTAAGTTCCCTCTTATTTGTAAGGACATCATTATCAGCAAATTATATTTATAGCTGCAAACAAAACAAAACAGAATTCGGAAATGCTGACATTCAATTAGTTCAAAGAATTTAGACATGGATAATCTGAAGGAAATACCAAAACCATATCTTTTTGTCACTGTCCAAAAATTCTACAAATGTGCAATTAGGTCTTAATAAAACTACAGAATAGGCCTGTCCCAATATCCATAGACTTGTTCTCCTTCATTAAGTTTCCTACTAAGGAAGGGCTATTTTTCTCTATATAACAGAAAACAAAAATTAGACAAAAAAAGTCATCTGAACTTGTGCAAATTTTTAATGAAATATTATGTTATTAAAATAATGTAACATTTTAAACCCTTTTTGACTTATTTCCATTCAAAAAAATCCTGTGAAGAAGCAGGATTGATATCATCAGTCCGATTTTACTTAGATGAGATAGAGATGCTGTCTGCTGTCTACTTCTGGCACCTGATCTTACGTCTGATTCTCATGTCAGGGCCTTCCCAGTGCACCCAAATTATTGCAAAGAAAACACAATTGCTTGGACTCCCAAGGTAACTACTTCCTATATTAAGAAAATTCCCTAAAATTCCCACTTGTCTTTTCAGTTTAGAAGTACAGGAAAAGTGCTAAAAAGCAAAAGAAAATCAACCAAGAGCAGTTTCTCTACCCTACTCTGTTGATATGCAAAATGATTCTCAGCATGATCTTGCACCCTCTCCAGCGTGTTCATGTGTAGTTTAGTACTGAGAGCCTGTCAGATCCAGAACCATGACAGGCCCATGGAGAGCCCCACTGAGAAGCATCTATGGGGACAATAAAAGTCTAGAAGGCTGCTTCAATTGCCACATCTAGAGCATGCCCATAAGAAGCCCTGGCTACAACCATCCTACCTGTTTCTTCCCCTGACCCTTCTTTCACCAGGCTCACATCTCTCAGGGCAGTCCACCCAACAGGGCTTTTCTGTGGATCTTTGGCCTCAATTCATTACCAGCTAGGACTGTAGCAGTCATCAGGCCCTAAAATATAGGGGGGTAATAGCACTGATGTCTACTCCTTTCCCAGGACTGACTTTGTTTCTGACAGGCCTTGTGTAAACTTGGCTGGCCCCACCTGGTCTGAGCACAGGCACTTGGAAACCTTACCACTGCACCTGACCAGCCTCAGAAAGAGTCCTTGATCAGACATGAGTTCCCTATATCCCTGGAACTTGGTGATTCAGATTGTTGGACATTCTCTGGGCAGGCCAGCATTTGTTGTCCTTGGCCCTCTTTCTCTCTCTCTCTTCCTCCACTGAGATTTCCCAGTGGGTCACACAGCTGGACCATTACTATACAATACTGGACAGAGGAATTGTTCTCATATAGTTTCTATTAACTCTACTAGAAATATAAAAAGAAACAATTCAGATGCTCGGAATGCTTAAAAAACAAATATTTTCAGAATAAGTATCGATAAGCAAAATAATCATGGAGCATATTTTGTAAACTATCCAAATATTCATCAGTAAGGAGGAAAATATTTTACTTAGCTTGTCAATAAACTTTCAATCTTAAAAAGATTTATGCATGAAAAGCTTACTATTTGTCAAATACGTTTAAATAAAGAATAATCTAGGCCGGGTGCAATGGCTCACACCTGTAATCCTAGCACTTTGGGAGGCCGAGGCAGGAGGACTGCTTGGGGCCAGGAGTTTGAGACCATCCTGAGCAAGAGGGAGACCCCATCTCTACAAAACATAGAAAAATGGCTGGGCGTGGTGAGGCATGAGGATCACTTGAACCTGGGAGGTGGAGGTTGCAATGAGCTATGATTATGCCACTGTACTTTAACCCAGGTGATACAGTGAGGCCTTGTTTCTAACAAACACAAAAAACAATAACTTAATTGATTCCTTATTCCAAGAAAGTATTACATTGGTATAATCTTATACCAGATTAAAAAGAATAATCCCTGGGATTGTTGCACAAGACTTTCCAATTCAGAATAATTATGCAATTTAACAAATGACATCAAATATCTAGAACCTCTGCTATATTTTGAGACAAGTATCAAGATCTCCTACTATAGAATGTAAATAAAGGAAATAATACAGATGTACTTTTCCCTATTCCCACTAAGTACAACTGAAAACACTGGACATGGTATGTAAAACAAACATAAGAATATTCTGGGAGGTAGAGAGAAGAAAGCAGACTGGCTAGGAAACTTGGAACCTAAGGAATGTTATAGTAATTAGTTTCCTGGTTTTCTTTCTTGACTGACACATCCCAGACTGGACACTAGAGAAGCTGGCAACCTAGAAACGCCAATGGGCACAGCCAAAGAACAGCCCCTCCTGCCCTCCAAAACCTATTCTCTCCAGCCAAGGACCAGAAAAGGGGCAGCATAGCAAGACAAACAACTTTTAGACAATACCTGCTTTACTCCAGCCAAACACCATAGTAAAAACCATGCCTCTACCCTGCCAGCAAAGGCCTAGTAGAGAACCTAGATTTTCACCTTTGCTGAGCTATAACAAGGTCTTTCCCCATCTACAGCAACATCACAGAAGGTGATTGGGAGCTGGGACTTTCATCCCAGGAAGTAATAAGGTATCCCTCCCTTCCTCCAGTGGTGTGGTGTCAGAGGGGACCTAAAGGAGAATCAAGACTTTCACTGGAGCCAGGGGTAATAAGCCACCAAGGTGCCTTCCCCCATACCCTGGTCAACAAAGGCCTTAGGAAGAACCTGGACTTCCACCCCCACCTCACAGTAATGAGGCAGCAACCACTTCCTCCATCAGGGCAGTCTCAGAGGAGCTGTGTGAAAAACAAACAAACAAACAAACAAAAACAAGAGTCAAATAAAATCCAGAGTCTAATAAGACCCAAAACGTCCAGGTTTCAATAGACCATCACTTATCATACCAAGAACCAGAATATCTCAAACCGAATGAGAAAAGACAATCAGCACGTGCCAATTGCGATTACACGGATGTTAGAATTATCTGACAAGGATTTAAAGCAGCCAACGTAAAAATGATTTAAGGAATAATTGTAAGCACATTTGAAACAAGTGGAACAGAAAGTTTCTGGGGGAAAAAAAAGAATATGAAGGAAAAGATAAGTAAAGAAAAGAAGAACCAAATAGAAATTTTAAAACTAAAAAATAGAATATATACAATGAATGAACTTAATGGTAGAATGGAGAGGATAAAGAAAAGAATCAGTGAACTTGAAGAGAGAACAATAGAAATTAGCCAATCTGAACAACAGAGAGAAAATAGCCTGGGGAAAAAAAATGAACAGTGATTCAGGGATGTATGGGACTATAACAAAATTTCTAACATTTATGTCACTGGAGTCCCAGAAGAATCAGAGAAGAAGGTGAAGATGAAAAAATATTTAAAGAAAAACTGGCTGAAATTTTCCCATATTTGACAAAAAACATACACCTATAGATTCAAGAAGCTAAGAAAATCATAAACAGGATAAATCCCCAAAAAGCCATACCAACACACACCTTAGTCAAACTTCTGTATACAGAGAAAAAAATCTTGAAAGTGGCCGAGGGAAATAATTTATTAACTGCAGGGAGGAAAGCAATTCAAATAGTGGATTTCCCATCAGAACATCAGAATCTGTTTGCCTTTTTCATTGTCTCCATTTTTTCTAAAGCATCTCTTTCTGTACTTCATGCAAAATTTCATCTACCTTATTTTCTCTTTGTATAAAGATCTAAGTAAATAGCATACCACACGTTCCTACAATGTATTGATCACACCTATTTTTTTTTTTTTTTTTGACAGAATCTCGCTCTGATGCCCAGGCTAGAGTGCCATGGTATCAGCCTAGCTCACAGCAACCTCAAACTCCTGGGCTCAAGCGATCTTCCTGCCTCAGCCTCCCAAGCAGCTGGCACTACAGGCATGCACCACCATGCCCGGCTAATTTTTTCCCTTTTTAGTAGAGAAAAAGGTCTTGCTCTTGTTCTAGTCTCAAACTCCTGACCTCAAGCGAGTGCTAGGATTACAGGCATGAGCCACGTAACCCAGTTCTCACCTGTTTTTAAACTGAAAATCATCAGTGTGGAGTAGCATTTTTAAAGATGTGGGCTCCTAAAGTGTTAATGTTCTAGCTACTTGGGAGTGGTTTCAGGCTTGGTGCCATAGGATTGCCCTCTGTGGCTTCTCACATCCCAGACTTGGAAAATATGAGCTGCGATACAGAGAAAGGTAAGAAGCTCAGCAGAGCCCCTTAGTGATAAATGAGTTTGCATCATCTGTCATTAGAACTTCCTGCCAACTGGGTCATTCCCTATTAAATTACCACTTGTCAATGTTTAAAATACTGATTGATAAATGACTGTGCCAAAACTGATAACACAACAGCTTTTATTTTCTAATAATCTTAGTTACCACAGCCTGCTTGTCAAGGCACAGATACCATACTTTTTTCTTTTTTAAACCACTTTATCAAAAGACAATTTGATCTAACTCAATGCTAATAGGTATACTGTCTGCCCCCTTATATGTTACATACATGCTGGCTCCACTTGCCAAAATAAACCTACTGGCGATTTAGTGATACGGGGAGCTTCAAGTTTCACATTTCATCAAATGCTAGTAATCTGTTTTATCAATATAAACTGCATTTTAATGAAAAAATTCTTTTCTTCAGTACACTTCACTTTCAATGCCCTTGAGTATAATAATTCGTTCATGCTGTAGAACAAGAATGTTTTACAAGACCTTAAGTCTCAAGAGAAATTTCTCTGTAAATACAAAATTTGAGATTTATGGGAATGTGTTATATGCAAATGAGTAGTGCCCAATACTGCAAAACAAAACAAGACAAACAAAACAGGTTGCACTTAGATTTCAGCTTCTGAGATACTATATAACTGACTTGTCACTAGAACAAAGAAAGCTTAGTTGAGCAACTAGATGAAAATAAATAAATAAATAAATGGTAAATAAAATAAAATGGGATTCACGTCCTGGAGGTCTCTGAATCAAAATATACCAGAACGTACTGCAGACATATGTTAAGGCAGAAACAATCACTAACATTCAAAGCAGTTTTAACAACCTGAAAATTCTATGGTGGTTGCCTCCTTCTTAGTGATTCAAAATGGAAATAAATGCTTTGGCTAAATTTATGCAAGGCTCTGTATAGCCAAAGTTGCATACAAATTTATATGGCAGTTGGCCAACCTGGATTCTCTATAAAACCACTCAGGATTCCTCTTTCCTACCAGGGTTGTTTCCCAAAAAGGTAACTCTAGAATCATTTTGTTTTTCCTTTTTCATACTTCCTACTAAATACAGGCAAAGGCCAATTTGGCAATTGGAAGAAAGTGATGATAGACCAGGCCATCACTCTATGTGGTTTCATACATCTATGTTTTTTTTGGTCACTTACCACTGTTTTGCTTTCTCTTGGCACTTTTTTGTTCACTCCATTCAAAATGCCTAGTGGCAATGTCACTGTAAGAAATAATGAAAACAACAGAAATACAGGACTAGTCATTTCTCACCTGTGCCATTCCTTTCTGTGGCACTTTTATGTCTTATTTGTCTTCTCTATTATACACAGGTCGTAACTGAGTGGCTATCATGTCTTGCTCCAAGATTTGTATGGTGCTAGACTACATGGTCAAAGTTGAGCAAAAGTTTAATAATAAATACAAGCAAATGGTATTCAGAGAAGTCCTTTCACTGGAGATGGCAGGGCAAACTGCTCCAGGGCAGGTCTAAAGAAACCAGGAATTTCAGTAACTCACAGGCAGGGAGATAATAAAGTATTATCCTACAAATCTGTTCCTTATAGTTGCTACCACCAAGCAGTAGAGAGTAGGAATTCTCTAAGGAGAAACTGTCCAGGGAGAGTGAGTAATAAATAAGGTGTATGAGTATCACATTGAATGAGCAAAACATACCCACGTAAAACACAACTCTCCTTTACATAAATGTGTATACCATAACATTCCATAGTGTCAGCCATTTCTGCCAGGTGTTTTATCTTATGGTAAATTTTTTAAAAACTAAATTCTGTATTTGTCTATGTGATTTTCAAGCTTAACCTAGTAAGTGAGGCAAATTGTGAGTTGCCAAAGTAAAGTTTTCATATGAGATTTTTATGTGTGTGTGTGGCAGGGGGGAAGTATATATATGCATTTCATATACATACATATATAAAATCATATGTATGTGTATAAAAATTAGTGACAATTTAGAAAACATTAACAACAAAACAGGAAAAAAACCAAATTTTTAATCACCCTAATCCCCCATTCAGATGTAGCTATGGATAACATTTGGTGTATACACTCCTAAACATGTTTTTCCATTAGTATATGTATATGCAATCTATGCATATCTTAAAAATGCGGGGCTTATACATGGGTCAATACAATAGATTGCAAATGCAAAACTTAAATACACAATGCTTTCAAGGACCCATGGACTTCCATGTCCTGTATCTAAGAAGTAGGTTCAAATGAGCTAAATAGAACCATTTCTGTTATTCCACTCACCCCTACAGAAAGAGAGAGAGAGAGAGAGAGAGAGAGTGAGAGAGAGAGAGAGAATGAGAATGAGAGAGAGAGAGAGAGAGAATAGAAAAATACAAATATATTGATATTCCCTCAGGTAATCTATCCTTGATTTTTTTGTATCATCATATCACTATACATTGTACACTGCTTCATGATTTATAAAGCTCTTTCATATAAATTACAATAAAACATTATTGTTTCCATTTTCTAGGTAAGAAAATTGAGCCCAGGGTCCTGTAGCTCAGAGCAGAGAGTCAGAATAAGAACGCAGATCTTACTTGAAATGCAGTGCTGCCTTCAAAGTTCATTCCCAAATGCTCTTGAGGGTCTTGCTTTCTTCTCGGGGTGGGGGTGTCACTCTGGGCACTACCCTCAGGTGGTATGCAAAGTGCATAGTTTTCAAGCTCTTGTGTGAAGCAGTGAGTGAATATCAAAAAAATGAAGCTTGGTAATGCTGGTCTCTCCCTATCTAAATGAGTTCTTGCAAGGACAGCACCTTGCATACCACCTGACACTCATCAATAACAGCCCATTACTTCCCTCTGTACCTTCACCAGGTGTGCAGTGTCCACCTATCTTGACCCCAGCATATGTCCTTCACTCCAGTCTGCACTGTTCTCACGCTGACAGTAGGCTAGCATTTTCCACTTTCACGTACTCAGCTAGTGCTGATGCACACGGCTCATATCCTCGGCTCTTTTCAAATTCAACCTCTCAGAAGCATCACATGAAATCATCAATGCTTTTATTTCCCTTTCCACTTTCTGAATTTGTCAACTCAAGTATTTTCTACCTCTCTTCTCCTTGATCCCCATTTCCTTGTGTTTTAATCTTCATAATTTAGCCTATATATCTCCTCTAGGAAAGAAAGTTACAGAATATGAAAACTTTCAGTCTCTGAAATTAATAACACAGCAGTATATAATTTTTAAAGCACATTAGACTTCTAAAAAGAATAAAGAAATAACCAAATAAACCATTAGAGAGTATCAAAATTCTAAGGTTTGAGTGCTAAATATTGTAATTCTTTTTTGTTCATGTCTCGTTCCCATTATGGTAAATAACTGACTTGGGTTTTTAAATAGGTCAGTATGAGGTTAGTTTTTATTTGACAGGTTGATAAGGAACTGTTTTCTGTGTAAAAAGTGAGCTTCAAAATGTCACTTTTCTATGCATATACATCAAATGTTAGTACATATATAATCTGAAGTATTTTAAAGTACTCAAGATAGATCTAAGACCTATAGTGCACTCCTATTTTTTAAAAAAAACATTTATCTCCTAACAATCTGATATGTTATGTGACTTGAAATGTGTTACTGTCCTTCAACATTCGTATCAGCTGCAAGTGGTATCAACTATTATTTTATTTTCTCATCTGTCTTCAACTCTGTAGCATGCTGCAAAAATGCCATGGCATCTGAAAAGAGTTACAGTAACCAATTACTCTATCAATCAGTTCTCTTATGAGCTCCATTTTAAAAGTCAACTAAAAACTGTTGAATGTAAATATTTATCTATGTTCAAGAAAGTTAAATATCTCTCTGGTTATTACCAAGATAAAGAACTTAAAATATTCTAAAAACAGAGGACATGTCTTATAGCAGCTCTGGCTGTACACAAGCATTCATAAAAATACAAATACTAACTTTTCAAGTTTGGCAAAACAATGTTACATGATGTTGAATTTGAATTAGCCATAAAAATAGGGACCATAAAAATTCCTGGGTAGCAAGAACTTAACAACTGTGGATCCCCAGAACTTACTTGGGACCTGGATGCATTGTGGGTATAAATAAATGTTTCATGGATTAATCTTCACAATTATACACTAGAAAACAATGTTAATGTTTAAATATAGGGCTGATAACATCTAGCCAAAAGACCAGATAGATGATTAGTAGGAACTATGTTTTTAGGAAGTGACGTTTGCAGGATTAATTTCCAGAGATCATTATTTACATAACTGTGCAAAGAATTATAGTTAAAGAGTACTGATAGGCAGCAAGGAATTCAGAATATGGAATTTAAATTCTAACTTTGCACTAACCAAATGCAACCTTATGCCAAACTCTAACATAGTAGCAACCCTAAGCTACTGCTGTGAGGAACTATTGCCTTTCAAGTTCTACCATGCCTCAGAGTATTCCCTCAGATGAAAATGCCCTCCTGCTCCTTGTTAGAGAGGCAAAGGAAATCTTACCCATCCCCTAAGTCACAGCTCTAATGTCACCTTCTCTGCATTCCCTGTCCTAACTCTGCTTCTGCCTGCACTTCATACAGACTGTGCCCATTACGTGGTACAATGACCAGGGAAGCAATATAGCAGAGTGGTGAAACATGAAGGTTCTCAAATCCAAGGGCCTGAGTTGGAGGCCAGCCTTGCCACTGACTGCCTGTAGGACCTCTGGTGAGTGACATAGGCCTTTATGCTTTGGTTTCCCTACCTGTAAAATAAGGCAGAATACCTGCTTCATAGGGCTGTTTCAAGGAAGAAACAAAATCACGAATGTAAAACATATAGTATCTAAACATAAATGCTCTTGCTGTTAATACTTTCCTTCGATTTTTTCTCTTTCACTAGAGCCTGAGCCTCTAGAATATAAGCACCCTATGTTTACTCATACACACACACACACACAAAAAAATCTGTTAATAATACCTTCCATGGCCAGGCACAGTGGGTCATGCTTATAATCCTAGCACTTTGGGAGGCCAAGGTGGCAGGGTCACTTGAGGCCAGTAGTTTGTGACCAGCCTCAGCAACGTAGCGAGATCCCACCTCTATAAAAAAATTGAAAAATTAGATGGGTGTGGTGGTGAGTGCTTGTAGTTCCAGCTACTTGGGAAGCTGAGGCAGGAGGATCGATTGAGCCCAGTAGTTTGAGGTTGCAGTGAGCTGTGATCATACCACTGCACTCTAGCTAGGGCAATATAGTAAGACCTTGTCTCAAAAAAAAAAAAAAAAAAAAAAAAAAAGTAGCAATAATACCTGCCCTAAAGACTACAGAGTGTTATTTAAAATATAAAATTAATTCACAAATTGAGTGGTATGGTTTCAAATGCTTCACCAATGTAATCTGACAAAATTATTATTGTTATATCTCATTGGGATATTAAAGAACAGATAGCTATCCATTGGAAAGAAGTCATATGATAATCTACAGAAGTTTTATGAAAGAATGCAAAAGAAAAAATCTGAGAACTGTGATATAGAATAAAGATCTGCTGAAAATGCAATTCCAGTTTCCTCTAGTATCAGATGACATAAAAGTTGTGAAAAATGTCTTAAGACAAGTTCAGTTTTGTTGTCTTTCCACCTTCTTTTGCATGCCACCTTTTCTACCTTCTGGCACGCGTTGCCTGCTAAGTCTTCTATACCTATCATCATCATGCTACACTCTAGGTAGCCACTTAAAGCCTGAAGTGCCTCATTCAAGTCCAACTGCCCCAATATCTTTCACCCAAACTCCTTCACCTTCTGGGTTCCTGAAAAAGAACACTAGATTTGGGTGTCAAAACATGCAAATTATCGTTTTAGATATAGAGGTTAACTCCTCATCTCAGTAAGATATCCAAATGGAAATCACTTGACCAAATTCACATTAAATTACAAACGAACACTATATCATGGTCATCTAGTTTTAAGAAGAATCTTTATGGTTACATAAAGCTCTGATGATAGCTATGGGTCTTCTCAAAAACATGTTCATGTGCACATTTCCATGATATTTTATATATAATTTCAGGGGTTTTACAGCAACCACCAACTCCAAACAGGGATTCCAATAAGAACTCTTCTCTCGTTGGTGGCAGAACTTTTGGAAGTATTAAAGAGTTGTTTGGAGGAGAGCTCAGATCTTCCTAGCTACCTCTTAAATCATACCATTTTGAAAGCTGCCTAAACCACAAAAACATACAATTGTCTCTGCCTTTTATTGATTATTATAGTGTTTCATAGGATTACAGTCAAAGTCTTTGTTACATCCAACCAATTTGCTTTCTCCACATTTTTCAATCCTACTTTGCCCTGTTTCAAAGGGTAAGTAACTGGGTCAGCATCTCAGTAATAACAGTTCCCTTACTTAAATATAACCCTCAAAGGCCATATTTTCTTTCCTTTCAATCATTTAGAGGGAACAGCTAAGACTCAGTGTTAGCTGTCTCTACCCTCTGGTCAAAGATACCAGTATTGCAATGGAAACAAGAAGCATGGAGAAGAAAGGCATTGTGAAAAGAATACTATTAAATAACTGCAAAAGAATTCCTCCTAGAATACAGACTCTGCTTTATAGGACCTAAGACCATTTTAACAAAAGACATTTATTGTGAAATGTCTATGAAACCCTGTAAAGAAATATTTGCAGAGCTGTGCTAGCATTATAATTTCAGTGATAAATGATCTAAGCCCTAAAGTTACTCTTTCCATCTACCTTGGGGTGTTTTAAAGTACCCACAGCAAAGTGGCCCAACATTTATTTCCATGGTTGTCTAAGTCCCTTTTGATACCCATTTCCCCTTCATCTTCTCCTTTAAAAATAAAAAAAAAGAAGGTGACTAAAATAAAAAGTTGTTTGGTATCCCCAATTTATGGAGATAGCCCACCAGGTAAAAAACAACAACAACAACAACAACAAAACCAACTCAGTATTTCAGGAAAATTATTTCCTAAAAAGATGTTTATATAAGTTGGGAAATAAAGGGGTTTGTAAAAATAGAAATGATTCTTTTTAAATTATAATAATAATGAAAATAGTAGAGGAACCAAAGAGTCTAAAATGAAAATTAATGGCACTATTATTTAAAATAAGAGAATAGGAATAGATTCCATGTAAATCAGGTTTCTTTAAGCCCCTAATTCCATTTAGCTTGGAAAGACAAGGAGAACGAGAAGATAAAGCTACACATTTAAAACTGACAAAGGGCAGTACTTCTATGCAATTTATAATTAATCTGTGGGACCATGTGTCAGTAGAATTTATTGAGAAAAATAGTTTAGTGCTATTTTATAAGGGTGAGACATTAGAAGTATTACTATTGAAGTTACACTAGCTAAGAAAATATTATAAGAGCTATTAATCATCAAGATTCAGGTTATAAGTTGGCTAGCAGCTGAAGTCAAGGAAAAAAAAACCTGCAGAAGTGGCCAGGTGAATTGTGGGTCTTTTATATCTTTCTCTAGGTATTTCATATAAGTCACTGCTAATGAAAAGAATACTAAATAAAATTCTATTTCAGTCTATAATTTATTTAGTATTAGATCTTCTGGTCACCCTATTTCAATAAGCATCCTACCATCACCCTTCAAAAAATTCCTCTATATTAGAAGAATGAGCATTTTCCTTCATTTCTTTCATGCAATTACCTACATGTGTACAAATGTAAATACCTCATTAAGTATTTGTGTATCTTATCAGTGGTCTCAACCTGGGAAGCTTAAATATGTACTGATGTCTCAGTTTTATCCTCAGAAATTCGGATTTATTTGGTCTAGGTGCTGCCCGGACATAAGAACTTTTGAAAGTTTTACAAAATTCTAATATGTAGCTGGGGTTGAATGCCCAGTGTGAAAGGCAATAGAACCGCCTTAAAATACTTAAAATGATCATATACATAAACACACACACACACACATACACACACACACACATCTCTTATGGCTATTATCCTCTAAAATCTAGACAAATGTGACTTGCATGATAAATGACTTATATTTCCTTTTATATACCATATAAATTATTAGATTACTTCTTAATTACTTATTAGATTATTCTTTTTTCTACCACAAAAGAACGGTAATAGTTAACTTACATAGTCTTTAAAAGTGACATAGTAGCATTACTATGATTAAAAGTTTGTCAGTTCTTCCACTATAAAGCATTTTTAGGAATTTGATAAACTGAATATTTGAATTTGCTTTAGGCCTAAACTTGACTTATAAGACCTCAGATGTAAAATTGAGTTTTAATTCCTGTTATATAGTATTAAAATTATGTTACAGTACACTTAATTAAAGTTTGTGTTTTCCACATGGCCCATCATCAAATGAAAAGACGATTTTATAGTCCTATTTAGAATTTTAAAGGATTTCTTACACCACGCCTGTTTTATTATGCTGGACAACTGACCATTTTTGGTTTAGAGTTACCCTCTGGAAATCTCTAAGAATATAATGAATACCAACTGCCCAACTGCCCAGAAGAGTCAGGATTCAGTACTATATAGATTGAAATATGATTCATAATTTTTAAGTCCTTGTTTTTTATATCAGATGCATGGATATTTGAAAAAGCAAGCATATCGTCCCATATTGTCTAAATCAGAGGATAAGATTTTTTACAGCTATTCATACCAGTGTGTACTAGGAGGAAGTAAAATAGGGAATACAACAGAGATATAAGACCTAGAATCAAAATATCACAGCATTTAAAGTAACTTAGGTCCCTTTGATTGAATTCATGGGAATGCAAGAATTCTTCTCTCTAAACAAGCCAACACGTGGGTTTTTTGCTCAAATATCTTCTACTGTGCCAAGAGAAAGGACCATAAAGAACTGTCTACAAGTTCTAACAAACTCTATTCGTAATGATTCTGGTGCATAGAAAAACACAACTTATCCACGCTCTAGCTTGTCACTAGAAGTATTCTGAATTCCTTCTTGACTGTGCTCTAAAACCCCAGAATGTCCCTATAGCCCTCTCCTTTACAGAAGTAAGTGCTACAGCAATGACCTCATTCCCGTGTAACTTTGTGGTACAGTTATTATGAACACAAGCTTTGAAGCCAGGCAGATCAAAGTTTGACTTATGGTACCATCATTCATTTGAAATGTGACTACAGGCAAATTATTTAACTTCATCTTCTCATATGCAAATGTGAGTTTTAATACCTAACATATAAGGTTGTGTGAATTAAACAAGATATGTAAAATGAATTTTACAGTACCTTACTTATGGTATAAACTTATTCCTAATATTAACATTAATAGGATGAAAGGTCCATTGTCCTGATTTTATAGGCATTACTAAGCTGAACATACCAGACTGAAGGGCAGGGCTGAATACGAAAGAACTGAAGAGCCACAGAGAAGCCACCATCACTGGGAGCTCTCCCTGGTGCTGGTTTCAGACCCAGGACCCCGTTACCGTATGTTCCAAACATTCCTCAAACAAACCAAATTCTGATTTTCAGTTCTTGATTTGGTAACATGTTCCTGCTATCTTGTGTTCCTAATCTTAATTTCTATTAGCGTCCTTCAGCTGTTGACTTGCTTATTTACCCAAAGGAAAACCCAACCTGACACCAATTTGCTTCCTTTGCTGGACATTTTTTGCACTGAGATTTTTGACCTAAACCTATTATTATTATTTTAAATCTCTAACCCTACCAACGATGATTACTAAAGAATGGTCAATGTCCTTGTCCTCTAAAATTTTCTTAGGAAAACAAGTATTAATAATTAAAATCATTCAAAAGATTTGAAAAGAACTAAAAGTATTACTAAAACATCCCAGGAAAGTAGCAGCTAAGTCTTGGTGCTAGAAAATACAGCACAGGTGTAAGCACTTACTTCTCCCATGCCCATGGAAGACATTACTAACCTATCATGGAATTTTTATTTTTAATTCTGAATATAGCCTTAAATCCTCAACAAGCTCCAAAGAGCCAGTAAGCCAAAAATGGCATGCAAATAGAAACCTTTCTATCATCCCTGAGTTGGTATGAACATGTGGGCTTTAAAAAAGAGAGCTTTCCTTTTCCTTTTAAGTCTCAATTAGAACACTGTTAGAGCATACGTTGATAGTCTGAAGAGGCTAGAAGCACCCTTACATTTCAGCTACGTAGCAAGCAAGTACACGGTTATTAAAGAATCAGAGCTTTCTCTTTTAAGACTGGAGGTGTTAGCACGTCCTGGATAAATTCCAACTTAGGTAATTACATTCTGCTTACCTCACCCCCCCTAGCAATTTTTTCAAGTGAATCCAGTATTATTCTTCACTTCCTAGCCTAACCTGCTGTGTAGTGTTGCGATGAGCTGTTAAACAGCTGCCATGCTTCACTCTACAATGGTGACTGTGCTTCACTGTATAATTTGTAACCATTCTCAGTGTGCTTTGGAATCTTTCAGGATGAAAGTGTTACCCTAAAATGCAAGATATCATCATCATTTTAAAGACATACAGTACAACTGCTTATTTCAGTTAAATTCAGCATAACATATTTAGAAAATACCTTATTTCATGAAAAACCATAAAACTAGGTTAAAATACCCATGAAACATGCTACAAAGATTATATGAAAAGGTATTTAAAGAAAGCAAACTATTTATCAACTATATGAATATTCTGCCAAAGAAAGGAATAGTAGGAAGAACAAATGCTTAAGACATTTTTATTTGAAAATACATCTGCCTTCATCAGATGGTAAAAATTCCCAATGTCACCCAAGAAAAACAGTGAAGAGAAAAATTGAACGTTAAGTCAATGGAAAATGGAGGAATGCCAACACGTATGGAGGAAGAGATCAAGGATAAATACAATTTTTTAACATTTTCTTATTTTTCATCAAGATAGCCAGAAAATTATACAAATGCATTTTCTTGGAGACATGCAATTTTTACTTTAGATTGCCTGAGGACACTTGCAGACAGGAACATAATTTTGGCAATACTAAAAATGGTGCAACCAGGAGAGGCTACTGCAGGTATGTGGACCTTCCACAGATTGTTATTCGGTAGAAATGCTTTTTGTCAGTGGTTCTCAACCTTGGCTTCACAGTGAAATAACCTGGGAACTTTAAAAAAAAACCAACAATACTTGGTTCCAACCCAAGACAGTCTGATTTAATTGACTGGACACAGAATTTTTTTAAAGCTCCCTAGGTGATTATGATGTTCACCCAACATAGAAAACCACTGTGTTAAGCTATGTTTTACCAGCTTAGTTATAGCTGTGGTTTGACTGGCCTTTATTTAAGGGAAAAAAATAATCACAGTATTTGAGGGAATGCATATTATCACTCGGTAAGTCCTCATTTTACATCTTGGTAGGTTCTTGGAAACTGCAACTTTAAGTGAAACAATATAGGACAGAACCATTCCTTTCCTCATCAACTTTATAATGAAACAACACTGGACAAAATGATGCTATTTGAAGACTTGTACATTGTTTTGCTTAAAGTCAGTTTCCAAAAATCTACTGGTGATGTTAAGTGAGGACTTACTGTACTTTATTAATACAGACCATACAACTAGATCCCAAAGACATGTTTCATGGAGTGATGCTCCATCAACTGGGAGGAAAAAAGGCTTTAACACCTAAAGATTATATTTCTGAAGGGCCAAAATTCTAACACCATCTTTTTTGTAGTAGTAAGATGAGTTTCTAAACCAGAAATTATAATTCTGTTATCTAAATTTTTGAATTTATACTTGGTTCTTGAAATATTATCTGTGCTACAGATTTATCTACAGTAAATTATAAAATCTTATCCTAACTTTTTCCTGCCAAATATGTCTGAAACATACTTCTCTGTTCAGAAAATACACAATAATCCATTACCATATTAATGCTTACTTATCACCTACTTTTAGGTAGAAGTACCACACCCTCAACCAACCTGCACATTCAGGAGATGCAAAAAATACTTTCAGGCAGTAGCAAAAACATGTCTTCAACCAGAGCCAAGTACTCAAAAATTACATATAAGGATGTGAATAGTTGATTCTCTGTCTAGAAAGTATGATATAGTTCCACTGACTTTTACTGATTGTAACAGCCCTGTTTCATAGTGCTAACCTGAAAAATAGCCATCCAATAAAACACAACAAAAACAGACAGTAGAATAAAAAGTAAAGAAAACAAAGCATGGGAAACATACCCACAGGCAGCAGGAAAGGGTGTTGGACATCCAAAGTACCATGAAAAGAGTAACTAAGGACTTAACGTTGTGAAAAGTTATTGAAGTGAATCAAGTTAGTCATGAGAGAGGAAATGGAAAAAAGCATCAACTGAATATTACAGTGGTATGTGCATTATCCATACAAGAGAAAATTAAGTCTTACATGCTTTAATACTCCCTCAAATCATCAGAAATTGAAATAGCAACACAAAAAAGTCAGTTCAGGTGCCTGTGAGTGGCAATTACAGTTAATAAAGTGTAAAAGAATAGTAGGTATGACTTCACGCAGGGGAAGGGCAGGGAGATGGGCAGGGAATGTATACCATGCTCAGTGTGAAACACTTTTCCTACGTTCTCTCTCACAGAATCCTTACTTGACTCCTTTGATTTCACGTTAGGGAGCTAAGGGTCTGACCAGGTGACATAATTTGACCAAGATGCACATGTGGAAAGTGGCTGAGCCAAGACTGGAACCCAGGTCTGACTCCTAAGTTTATGTTCTTCCGTCTGGACCACACTTCCTCCTATAATACATGCAACTCTCTCCCCTAGCCTCCTACCCACACATACTGGGCTGTCCTCTGAACTAACCAGAACATCAGCCCACCCCTAGTGATATCAGCCAGCTATCCAAACAGGACTCAAGGATAAAAAGAGGGACTTGCCTGGTAGCCATAGGAAGAGGCAGAACAGACATATCGCCAAAGCCACACTGTGTCGAAAATTTTAGACTCTGGAGACAGATGTGGAAGGAAAACTTAAGAAAATTTTTAATCATAAAGAATAATTTTTACAAAACTTGCAAAGAAAAAGCATAAAAAATTTAATGGTTGTGTAGAATATTGGTTCACTCAGGATTTGTGATACTAAGTCCCAGAAAAGGGAGATGAGAAAATAACTTTCAAGTTCTGAGTTTCAAATGCTGGAAATTCCTAATCCTCACTTGTAGAGTAGGTTTTATATGAGTAGTCCAATGTTTACTGGAAAAACAACATATGTTATAAGCAAGTAGAGTTGGCTGAGTCACATGCACTTTCACCTCAAAATGAGTTACAGATCAGAAAACTAGATATTTTCAGTAAAAAATAGCCACAAGTTGCAATGCAACTGAAATATTTGAGATTCTTCTAAGAAACTTCTAAGAAACATTATCAATTTCTGAAAAAAAAATTGATTTTGTCAATGCTGATTAATCCTATCCTACTAATTGCTAAAACAATGAACAATGATGGTTCCACATTTCTAACAATCTCATCAAGTTTCACCTGGTATCTAAATTCTGATTCTGCTCTAATCTCGAGTAAAAACCTCTCTACTGAAACTTTCCCCAGCTATAAGATGAAGAAAGCGGATGAGAAGATTTCTAAAGTTCTGATTCTATCCTTTCATAAGAAAAAAATCAACTGCTTAAAACTGGAAAAAAAAAAGAATTTTTCTACAGTGAAAATAGGGTTGACATTTTCCCCTGTTTTCCTGTTTCAGTTGGCAGTACAATAATTTTCAAAACCTTATGAATTATTTTGAGTTCACTTGTCCCTTTTGTCTTCAGAATTTATCACTGAATCCTGGATATTTCACTGTCCCATTGTCTCTTATGTCCTTTCAAATCCATTCTCACAGCCTAAGACAGAAGCTCCCTCTTTAATTAGTGAAAAATAATTATAATATGCACTTAAGGATTTGGTATTATAAAATAGGTTTTGGTATTATAAAAATGCAATGTGATAGCTTTGAATAGACCCACCCTCTTCCTGCAGAATCACTTGGTCTGCTCAGGTTGTCAAGAGATACTTAATAAAGCAGATACACACTGGGTTTGAATGAGGTGGGTGTCTGAAATAGATAAATCATCTCTCTACATGTAAATAAATTCAGTTGCAGGCCATACTCATAAACTCAGAGTTAGAGAATCAAAACAGGAAGCACTGGACTGGGAACTGAATTTCAAACAAGGAATATATTTCCATGGATACAGAAAATATATCACATAGGAAAGAAGAGATACTAACACGCTATTTCTTCTCTTGATGCCAACTATTACATGTGAATTTTAGTGTGTGGCTAAGAAGGAAATAAGAGGAGAACTTCTACCATTTTCATTTCATGGCTGCTTAAGAAACAGGACCAAGATTTCAGCTTAGAACAATAGGAAAGAAAATGTGGATTTACTGAAGGAGGAGAAAGAATTTGTGTGAGTACTGAACTTATCTTTAATTAAAGAAAATTATAACTAGATTTCCTATATTAACTTCTCACTGTTATCTTAACTAATTTTTTTTTCTTTTTTGAAAGAGACAGGGTCTCTCTCCGTCACTCTGTCACCCAGACTGGAATACAGTGGCATGACTATAGCTCACTGCAGCCTGGAATTTCTGAGCTCAAGCGATCCTCCCATCTTAGCCTCCTGAGTAGTTGGAACTACAGGCTTATGACACCATGTCTGGCTAATTTTTCTTTTTAAAAATTTTTTCTGTAGAGATGGTTTCTCACTATGTTGCCCAGGGTGATCTCTAACTCCTAGGCTTAACTGATTCTCCTGCCTCAGCCTCCCACAGTGCTAAGATCACAGGCCTGAGCCACTGCACCTAGCCCACTAAATGTTTTTAAAGTATCATATTTAATAGTACTGATATACAAAATTGAAATCTTCCAAAACAAAGTGACAATTATTATTTGAGAACTAGTTTCATGGGGACACTTATTAATAAAAATAAATTCGTAAGCAGCATTGAGTCAAATCTAATAAGAATAAAAACAACCAAACATAAGGAAAGTTTATCACTTCTAATCACTCACAGAAGCACCTCTGTAGATGGTTGGTAATATAAATGTTATTAGATGTGAGAAAGGTCTGTGATTCACCTCAACACACATGACAAGAGTACGTACATAGAAGAGTATTTGGATTTAATATTCTTAGCAATACTTCTAAGTAGAATCTTGGCATTCAGTCCAGCATAGGTCAGTACTAGAGCAAGCAACACTGTTAAAAAAGATAAAAAACAAAAACAAAAACTGGAAGTTGGCGTAAAGCAAACATCAACCGATGTTCTTAAAATTGCTGACATCAGACAGGATTACAATTTGGGGCACAATTCTAGCTCTACAAAAAGTTAAAGAAATTACAGATAGGTTAGTGAAAGCACAAAAGATACATTTTGAGAACACATAAATTAAAGAAAATAATAATAATCATTTATTTAATGCTTACTATACCTCAAGCATTTTACCAATTACCTTACATACAGTACTTCATTTAATTCTCATAACTACCCAATGAAACTAATATTACTCTCCCTACTTAACAAAAGAGAAAAGAAAACGAAGTGGAAAAGGTCAAGCAACTTTGTTAATATCAGCCAACTGGTTAGCAGAAGACATGGTACTGAAACATAGCTCTGTCTGACGTCAAAGCCAATTTTTTTAGGCACTATATCACGCTGCCCTATCATCATGATTCCTGTGATTCATCTCAAGATTCCCTACGCAAAGGAACTGAAAATGATTTAGTAGTCACTGAACTCTGAGAAGACAAACAGAAAAGTAATTCAGTATACTCATGCTTATCCAGAAATAAAGAGTTCAAAAGACCTGGTGGTTTTACAAATTTTGCACTTAATTTTTATGAGACAGTAACAAATAACAAGGAACAGTTATGTTGTATTTATTTGGAAAAAATAATTTGAGCAATATCAAGTATGTCAAAGAAAAGAGCAAATCCAACCAAAACTTCTGCAAAGGCAGGTGAATATAACAAATCACACTATGTTGTAAATGACAACACTTAATGAAGCAAAATAGGGCACTTCCTGCTGGTTAGCTCCATCTAAATGAGCCTACAACATCTCTGACTCAATATATACAACTTTGAGTTTACCATTTTTGTACCAACAAATCTATTTCTCAATTTTAATAGCACAGATATTCTCTAAGCCACTGTAATCAATACTTTAAAATCATCCTGACACTCCTCCATCAAGTTGCCACATCAACTTGCCAAGTCTACAACCAGCATGTATTTATGTGTATTTCCTCCTTTTCATCTGTATGCCAGCTGCCTCATTCATGTCTTCAATAACCTATTTTAGTAGTTTCTTCACTTGCTTCTCTGCCTCCTAGTTCCTTTCCCATCAATATTCTATTATACTTATTGATAACAAGAATACTTACTGATACCAAATTCCCCATTTTATAACAGTGGCTTCCACATGACTATAGCCCACAGTCCAAATTCCTCAGCCTTAATTCTCATTTCTAGTCTAACCTCCTCTTCATACAAGTAAGTCAAAGGTAATTAATCTCATCTAGATTCAATGATCATTCACCCCCACAAATCTGTGTACTACTTCTCTCTCTTCATAATATGCCCTCTCGCTCACTCTAGCCCACCGTCCTTTCCCCAATAGCACGAAATAGCATGGCAGTAATGGAAGCACATATTAGAGTCAGATAGTTTGGGTAGCTATGTGATTTCAGGCAAGCTTAACCTTCTGAACCTCAGTTTTCTCACTTGCAAAATGAGGATAATAGTACCTAGCTTGCAGGGATTTGGTAAAGATGAGAAGTAATACATATAAAGTGCATGCCCAGAAAAGGCACTTGATAAATGATAGCCATTATGATTATGCTTAAAGCTTAGTCAGTCTTTAATGCCTGGCTCAAATACTATAAAAATCACACATTTTTCCTTTCTCATACTTAAAGTCACCTGAGTATGTCTATTATTCCTTCCAAGTTCTTATTAAGATTAAGGACCCTGTCTTATTTATCCTTATACCTCAGAATATCTTGTATTTACCATGCAAACAGCAAGATTTTAATAGATACTGGGTGAACAACAGCATATATAAAACCTCAAAGAATTAAATTACTATTAAGTATATTTTATTCTATCTAATTACTTTGAGGCACATTTTTAAAGAATTTTCTATGTAACAAAGTCTTTTACCTAGAATTTCCTAGGAAATGAGCCACTCTGGATATGAGATTATTCTTAGAGCTTAATGTTCAAAGGTATATTATAAATTATTTATGTTTTATTAGAAAACTTTCTAGAACATTTCCTATCATTCTTTTTTTTTTTTTTTTTTTTTTTTAGAGACAGGGTCTCGCTCTTGGTCAGGCTGGTTTCGAACTCCTGACCTTGAGCTATCCACCCGCCTCGGCCTCCCAGAGTGCTAGGATTACAGGCGACCATTTCCTATCATTCTTAAGTAGAACACTGAGCAATTAAAATTACTTCTGTACTGATTACTCATCATCATTTACCAGCAGCATGGAATGTTGGGCAGATGTACTCAAGGGTACATGTGATTTTTCCTGTCATATGACACAGTACTCATACTGCTAAATTATGCTGTTTGGCTGCTGTCATGTGGATGGGGGAACACAAGACAGTCTCTGCCTTTTATTTATTTATTTGAATTAGTGGTAAACTTTAGATCCTCAGGTGTTCTGTAGAATTACTAGAGTTTTCAGAACTTTGTTCTCCTTACTTTTGAGGTTAGAATCATGTTGAATGGGTAAGCTTGCCCAAAAGCCTGTCAATAGACAACCAAAATGGTGAGAATGAGAGTATTAATAAAGCCACCAAAATTTACCGAAAACTTGTTAGGTCATAGGCACTGTGCTCAGTAAGCACATTATAATAATCTTGATCCTCACAATAAACCTAAGAGGTGGTGCCATTTCAATTTTCATTTTACAAATGGGGAAACTGAAGATCCGGGAGGTTTAGTGATTTGCCCTAGGCTGAACAGTGGTAGGAAGTGGTAGAATGCAAACTGGAATCCCCATATACCATACTATTGAGTCATACTTTTTATTTAGCATTACGGAAAATGAAATGATGAGAATAAATAACTTTAAAAAAGATAACCAAAGTTTAATCCTTCAAACATCAAAATAATGTACTTGAAATCTTTCTAACAAGAGTTGTACATATCCCTCATTTAATGAATAGAGGATATAACATATAATTTGTTCTGGCCATGATCTTCCTACACTGATGATCAGTCACTGTGCTAAAGGAAGCTCAGTGATGCCCTCTGAGCCTGATGAGGGGAAAAGAGCCCACGGGGACCTTTTGCTGATTCCCCTCAACTGTGGTTTGTTTGTCAGATGTCATTCACCCCAATTTGGTTGTAGCCCTGCTCCATGACTCCCTTAGGGCTGATGCCCCTAGCCAAGTATGTTCTCCAATTGATAATTATTTCTCTACACTGTGTGTAGCCTTTGCTTCTCACTTCCAGATTTCCTAAGACAGGACTACAAGAACCTAAGAAAAAAATGGACATCAAGTCTATGATGTAAAATCTATACTCAGGAGAAAAGGGGCTGATTATCCTATAATGAAAGACAGAGTTTTTGGTATTGCTGTTGACTTCAGAGCACTTCTTGGTGGGGTAACTGCTAAACTGAAGAGAGCAAAAATCTAACTGTTGTAATTAGATAAGAAACACAGATGATAACTTCATTTAAAAAAAAAAAGAATGAAAGAATAAAATAATTAAATTACCTTTAAGTATATTTTGAGTAAACAAGAGTTTGTTCTATGTAACTTCAGACCAACAAAGCATCTATATCTATAAGTACATATAAAAATATATAAATGCTGACAACCAAACTGTCTCTTCTCATAACAAGGATAGTCAAGAGGAAGATAGTTATGATCTAAAGCAGCATGATAAAGATTTGTAATAGATATAAAGGAGACTTCTTGACAATGAATATTATTAAACACTGGAATGATTTATAAAAGGGTTTTTTTTAACACAGTGATTCTATAATTTCTTTAAATGACATTCAAAGGAAACACATTTCTGCATTCATTTTGAAGAGCCAAAATAATTGTTAGCAAATACGGATATATTTAAATTTTAGCAAAACTTTTCTTCTACTTTAGGTGTAGATTAATATTCAAGAGGACAGCGCCCATTTCATTATTTCATAGAGCAAAGGCAGTACTTTTACTAATAATATGTCTAACACTAATACTTTCTCCAAATATCTAAAAAATACGACCACATGTGGTAAGAAGTTTAAGGTGTTTTCTGGCAGCCCCCGCCCCCAAAAGCAGAACTCTTGATAGCAGGAAACAAAAAGTTTTCGATGGGGAGCCATGGTGGCTGCCTTCTGTCCTATCAATCCACAAATTCTCAAATTACAAATCTGCTGTTGTTTTCTGACACATCTGCTTTGCAATGTAAAATAGTGTTTTCTTTAATAAGAATTCTTCAAAAAGCCCTTAGGCTCCATGCCTTTGTTTGCACAGCCTGGGAGTTTTCATTTAAAGTTTTCACACTGTTTTTAAAATTCCCTATTTTTGTTTCTAAATTAGTTAGGCAAAGTCCATAAACCTCTGTTTTGGCTCCACATTTTAGCTACATAGCAATGATAAAGAGAAACATGCAGAGAAATTCCTAAGGTTTGAATAAATGAAATTACCCCAAATGACCAACATCTTTTCCCCTTCTTTGCTGTCAAAAATGTAGGAAGCAGGAAAGCAGAGATGCTCTTTACAGAATCCCTATCCCAGGGATGTAAAAGCTACTATGAATCAAGAAAATTTACAGGTAAATCCACTTGTGTTTTGTTTACTCTGTGACAACTCTGACAATCCAATTTGATGGAAAATAGGAATAGACAGTGAAATAATGACAAAATATATGAAATCCTGTCCTAATGATCACAGCAAGGTTGATAACTGGATGCTCTCTGTAGCAACTAAACTGGACCTGAAACCCAGATAAAGCATATATTATATACTCTAAAGTAATTTGCTTTAATTTGCTCAAAGTCCAAACTTAAACTCCTATGGATATAGCATCCATTCATTTTCTCATTAAAAAAGAAATAAGTGGGTGATTTTTTTAAAGTCTCCATAGGAAATATATACATTTGATCTTTTCACATTAACTATATACAACCATAATGAAGAAATTTAAACTCTTTTTTCACAATGTAATGGGACAGAAAAGGCAGGCAAGTGATAAATACATACAACTATAAGCCCCGACAGCCTGAGCATTTGTCTCTCTTCACCTTTAATCCAACTGAATATTATTTGAAGAAGCTGATATCCACTTTGATACACCCTATTCATGACTTGCTGATGGAATTCCTTGAAAAGACAGGATCTTTTTCAAGGATAAAGGATGCTACTTTGTAATTTGCTGTACTTCTACAATACATTATATGTTCCAATTTGTTGGAAATGGGGATAATCTGGTTGTATGAAAATCATGGATACTCTTTCTGTATGGAATCCTGGAGGGGAGAAAGATGCAAGAAGTCTGATACTGTGCGGACGCAGCCTATTCCATCCTTGACATCTAATGTGATGGGTTGGGCACTGCCCTGTAAAATGAGTTTCATCCTATAGGCTAAGTTGTAAGGCAAAAGAATTCGGATAACTGGGACATAACTAAAAACACAGAAAAGGGTTTTCATACATATGAAATCACAGTCTGAGTTTATAGCTGTTTCTTTGAAATATTCCTCCGATTCTGCTTCTTTAGGCCCATTTTCAATTTTTCTATCAAAATTCTTTCTTAAAATTTCTCATTCCTCTTAAGGTGTCTTATTTTTCAGAACTTCAACCTTTAAAAGTCAGCTTTCTAAAGATGAGTCCTTTCTTTCATAACATTACCATGATATGCTCACTTTCATTCAACTTCTCTGTCAGTTCTTTTATAAATCATTCATTATTACTAATCAAAGTCAAATACTAGGGGCCAGAGCTTCTCTTTGTGGGAGAGGCAATATAGCAAAGCTGTTAAGAGCCTGGTTTCTAAAAAAGTTGTTTGATTTCTGGTTTACCTTTCCTATCTGTATGTGTGACCATAGGCTAGAAGTTACTTACATTCTCTATGCTTGAGTTTCTTCAACTATAAGTGAGAACTATCTTTTAGAGTTGCAAACATAAAATACTAAAATATGTATAATATTCTTAGTACAATGCAGGGCATAAAGCAAGAATCAAAAAGGATCAGCTGCTACAGTCAGCTCTACTTTCTAAAGGTGACATTGTCAGAAAGTAAGCTTCAAATTCTTCAGATATTTTGATTTTCTTAATGCTTTTTAAATATCCAGACAAAAGTCTGGATATTTTAAATTCCCCTACTTCTGCTAGACCTTGCCCTTATGACAGTTACATAATCTAGGTAGGAAAATACTGGCTTCCTCTAGCATCTAGCTCAGCAGGCTGCAGGATTTCTTCATTTATTCTCTCCATTACACACTCATCACCATGGAGTTCCACATGAAATTTGCCTTCTTGAAATCCACAGTAAAATAGCCTTAATTTTTTATCTAATATATATCCTTTAACACAAAATAGTTTTCTTTTGCAATATATTCCAGTAGTGAGTCTCCTTTCACCATGTCTTGAGATCATATTTATATTCTGGTATTAATATTGCAAAATCTGCTTTGTTGACTACCAATCATCTGGTGGCCCTGGAAGCCTTCAGTACCTAAAGAGCCAGTGTCTGTAACCCAGCAGAAAACAGAGATTTGGTCAGTGGCAAACCTCTAATCAGGGAGATCTAAAACTGATAGCTTATTGAAATGTCCCCTGGTCACCTAAAGCTTAAAGATATTACAACTGCAAGAGAAAGGCTTTAGAGGTTTATTATCTTCCCTCAGGTGAATATAGCTCATATACGTACATCTTAGAGTAAGGTATAATGTCTACCTTCATTTGCTGTCATTAATTTCTGCCAAAAGTAGATTATGCATTCCCCTACATTCTTAAAATAAATTTACCAGTTCCATTTAATCTCTCTTAATAAATCACAGCCATCCTTTTGATGTACAAGCTGTACAATCATGGAGAAATGTCTGCAGGGGTTATTTGATGTGCAGAGTTGCCTGCCCTGCCATAGAATGGCTCCAGGCTGCTATGTTTTTTCACTTCCCATATATTTTTTTCAAAATAGTTTATCTCTCTCCTCCCTTGTTGTCAAGCTGTCACTCAGCTGTCACTTTTTACTGCTGTCAGTGAGCCTGCCTTTATCACACCCCCAATTTGATGCTGCTAATCTGCTGTCAGCTGAAAAATCAGATAATCAAGACCCCTGAAATTGCATTTACAATAAGTGCCGGGCTGAGCACTGGATGGAGATTTTGAGATATGAGTTCTAGTTCCTGCTCTGTCTATATCTAGCTGTGTGATTGCTGAAAGACACATAACTTCTCTGGGCCTTGGTACTTTCATCCATAAAATGAGGAGTAGTGGGTAGGGCGCGTGTGTGTACGTGTATGTGTGCGTGTGTGTGTGAGACAGAGAGAGAGAGAGAGAGAGAGAGAGAGAGAGAGAGAGGGAGAGAGAGAGATCTCATCCAGTGCTAAAATCTAAGTTTCTCTGGCTACCAGAGAAAGATATGAAAGTTTTCTGTGAGTTAACAAGAATGCAGGTTGGGGAACCACTGACCCTTTGATTGTCAAATTCAAGGATACTTTTTAGTCATCATCTTACTTAACCTCACTGCTCTAAATTCACTACTGATTATCTCTTTAAAACTCTCTTCGTTTTATTCCACAAGATAATTATCTCATTGTTGACCTCCTAATTCTTATTTTTTCTTCTCATTTCAATCTTGGGCTCTTTCTCCACCAATCCCTTAAGTGTCAAGAGTGCCAAAGAGGCTCCAATGTCAAAAGGTCAGGATGATGGTGAGAAACCAGCAAAGGAGCCTGAGAAGCAGTAGCGTGTGTGAAAAGCAGGTTGTTTTGTGTCTTAAAAAAACACTGAAGAATGTGGCATAGTGTGTCAAATATTGTGGCATGTTAAGCAAAATGAGTACTGAGATGAGTACTGAGAATCGACCACAGGATTTAGAGCCATGGGAGGTGACCTTGCCCAAAACAGTTTCAGTAGAATAGCTTCAAGAGAGAACAATACGAATAAAACTGGATGCAGCAATTATAAACAACTGTTTCAAAGGTTTTGCTACTAAGAGAAGGAGACAAATGAGGCAGTAGTACAAGGAAGAGTGGAATAAAGAAAGAATATTTTTAAAAATGTAAGAAATAATAGCATTTTTGTATGCTGATAGGAATGATCCAGAAGAAAGGAAAATAGGAATGGAATATAGGAATCTTATTATAGAAGAGAGGAAAAGTTACGATGCAGAATAGAGAAGGAAAAATTGCTAGAACAATAATTCTTGACTATATGAGAAGGATAGGTTCTAGGAAGAAGCAGAGATGGGGTCTTAGATAGAAGTGATGCCAGTTTATCCATAGTAACAGATGTGAAGATGAAGAATGTGCACCCAAAAGTACATAACTGGGTAGACCCAGTGGTGTCAGCATATAAAAGTTCTCTTCTAAATGCTTTTATTTTCTCAGTCATTACCTGAGAACGCAGATAGAAGATTTGGTATTGAAGCGTTCCAAAAAAGAAGAAGGCATGATTAGTTATCTAGAAAAGTGGAAATGTGGATGCTTGCCCAGTAGCTCAAAGGCCCCATCTAAATTTAGGAGTCATCAATTTAGAACCTGCTAATAAGTATGGTTGGATGTTTTTCTCCCATCATGTTCAGTCTCATAAGTCTGGGTAGAAAGTAGGTGAACAAATGGATTTTAACCAGGTGCCAGGAGTTTTGCCAATCAAATATAAAGCAAGTGCTGTAAAAGATTCATGGCATATGCAATAGAGTAAATACAGTGTAATGATGGACCTGCTCTGCGTTTTAACAGATTATCAACTCTATAAATCCTCACTTATTTTGTTGGAAATATGGTTTCTCCCCATCTCTGATTAATATTCATTATATTATATAGCACACTGTATTAATAATTTAACTATATCTTCTGCTTTATTTTTACTTACATTCATTTTTACCAAGACTAAATAGTATTTGTATAGGGAGAAAGATAAGTATTTATAAGTTTTTTAATCACCTTGGTTATTTTACCTTTGGAATTACTAAATATCTCAATAAAATAATACTCCTTTAAAATTACAGGCACTAGAATGACTGTCATTCATGAAAATAATCACTTACACTATATGAGTTCAAGTTGTATAAAGCAAATTATCATTTGAAAATAATACAAATAACACTCTGGGCTAAGACTTTGCTTATAAATGTTATCTTGGTCAAAATATTCCTTAACCTTCTTCTATTTAGTTAAATTCTTTTCTTGTAATATGGTCCAAATTAATAAACTATTCAATTGCCACAGGTATTATTAAACATATAATGTTGTAGGAACATATCAAATACAAATGAATTTCAAAACATATTATTTATTTGGAATTCTATAGCAGTAATAACTAAAATGAGCCATAACCATGTACTCACTTTAAGATGTACGTTTTGCCTATATGGTATAAAAAAACTTAAACACTTACATGAAAAAATAAGGTTCATATTTTTAAAAATTCAGATATACTATTGTGTTCTAGTTAATCATAGACTTAAAATATAACAAATACATTTTTCAGAAGTTTAAATTCCCACATTACAGATAAGAAAATGATATGTCTATAAATATTTATTATATATAATACACACATACATATATATCTGAAAATTGATTGTGATCTTGGTTCCATTTAGCTTTATAGTTTTCAAAACAGCAAATAAATCATTAAATGTTTTCAACAAATGACCTAAAATGATAGGCAACTTGAACAGTAAACCAAAATTTGAATCAAAATCATAGGGCCTACACTTTAATTCAGTTTGCAACACTGATGGGGTGAGTACAAGCCAGTCTATTTCCCTAGGCCTCTGATTTCTGCACTCCATAAAGTAAGGATTGGGCAAGGTGGTCTAACTTAAATTTTATGACTCACTAATTTCATTTGGTATGAGGCAGATTTTTTTTCAGTGAAATATTAACAAATACGATAGTCAAAATAAATCAGCATTAGGAGTACAGATGAGGACTATTGTCCCACAGCAAAATCTGGGTGAATTCAGTAAGTGTAGAACATAAAGACTAATGCTAATCTGCTGCATCGTATGTATGGATATTAAATCATTTCCTGCCTTCATTTTGGGGATGAGGAAAAAACAGCTGTCTCTGAACTCTTTTAAGGATGCAGTCGGTTAAAAACAGCAGCATCTCCAGCTAGTATGAGTTCCACTGAAGTAAACTTTCTATTCACAAGGGAGAAATATTTCTGGTGGTAGTAAAAACTGTTTTGCTAGATTTAATCAGAAGTGCAAAGGAATTCCAGAATGCTCCCTTTGAGCCACATCAACCATCACTAATTCAGGGTAGGCCTGGCAACAAGGGTAATACAAAATGTCCTTAGTAACTGAGAAAGAGAAACAGCAATTAAGTGTATTTGCAACCCCATATAGAAGACTGAACTCTTTACTAAGATAGCATGCATAATAAAAAATGGAAGAAGGGAAAAAATAGAAGAAAATAACATGAGAAGTGAAAATAATCCAGGCAGTGACATTGATTTACTTAGAACAGTTACTATTATACATATAAATAAATCAATGAGCATAAGCTGAATACAAAGGTTGAGAAATATGCTCGACAATTACTTCTCTAAGAGAACAACAAATAAAGAAACAAAACAGTGTTAAAAGCCAAAGCAGCTTGTTTTGGCAAACAAATAAATAAGAGAAAAGAAAGGAAGAACTCAATATCTGAACTAACTATTCAGTGATATGTTAGAAACATGATTATTTAAAATCTTTGTAAATCACAGCATGGTGAGATTCAGCACAGTTCTCTAATTAACCATGCTTATGCTGAAAAGTTAACATTGGCAGGAAGCACACCAATTTCTATACTTTTGAGGTATAATTTATGACATAATATTGAGAATAGAGTCAAATATACTGACCTGCTCACATCAGGAAACCTGATAGGAAAGTAAATAACTTGGCACTTGGGTCGGATGATGCTTTCCAGATCCTTGGGTCTGTGATCAGGAATCAGCTTCATAAATTTTCCAATAGAAGTGAGAAATGACTCCATATTAAAACTTGAGTTGAATACCACCACATCAGCCACCAGGCTGTAAAGGGAAAAGGTAAATGCAAATGATGAGCCCAAACCCATTCGGAATTATTTTTATAAACCTAAGACTTCTCTGTATTAATCAGAGTTTACAGTACACTTTAGGTTTGCAAAGGACTCTTTACTTTCCATCACTATCCATCAAAATGTCTCCAATAGATAAGTTAGCTTCATTAGTATTATATCACTGGAAGTTGGATTGGTGGCATCAGAGAGGAAAAGCAACAGAGAAATGAAATGATTTAATGGTAGCACATGAAACTTCATACAAAGCATATTTTTCCACAAGGCAGGAACTTTCTATATTATCAACAACATTAAGTACAGCAGGACCTTTTTCTTGTGGTCCAACTAACCACATTGAATTTTTATGTTAGTGACGTGCATCATTTTACACCATACTACTGAGAACAGAACATATGTCATACTTCTCACTACCTTCAAGAAGATGAATTCAGACAAAACTATTTTCATACTAGAGCGTGATACCTTCATACTATTTGGTTAAAGTCTATTTCTTGTTTTAGCTTTTGCTTCAAGAAACTGTGTTAGGTTTTTAAAAGCTATGGGACTACAGTGGAAGGATTATAGTATTCCTACAACAACTTATTTCACTATTAAATTATATTTGGTGTAGTCAGAGAAGTAGAAGAAATTTGTAGAAATGGATCCAGATATCCATAACACTAGGTTCTACTGATTACATAAAGGAATATATAAATTATAAAAGACTGCAACACCATACCTTGGACCTTCAGAATAAACAAAGTAAATGTACTACATACCAGTCTCAAACTCACAAGGGTTTGACTTAAGCTTTTTTGACTTTACAATGGTGTGAAAGCAATATGTATTCACAGAAACCTACTTTGAATTTTGAACTTTGATTTTTCCTGGGCTAGTGATATGTAGTACACTACTCTCTCACAATGTTGAGCAGCAGCAGTAAACTAGAGCTCCCAGTCAGCGACCCGATCATAAGGGTAAACAACCAATCCACTACAGTGTACTTACTGTGTTGCCAGATTTTGCCCAACTGCAGGCTACTATGAGTGCCCTGAACATGTTTAAGGTAGGCTAGGCTAAGCTCTGATGTTAGTTAGGTTAGGTATACTAAATGCATTTTGACTACATATTTTCAACTTAGAATGGGTTTATCAGAACATAGTCCCATCATAAGTCAAGGAGCATCTGTATACAAGATTAAATAGGCAAAGCAGTTAGTTTTATTTCACCCCAAAAATGATATTAATAGATCAATAACACTGAAAAAGAAGACATGTAAGGCCATAGGACCCCAAAACCCAATAGAATAAGTAGAGCTTATAGAATAGTAATACCATAGCATATCTTCAATGTCATATTTGCTGACACAACCAGATTTACTATTACAATATTGATACACAGCAGAATGAAAAACCAACAAAAGGAATGTTGACATGCCGCCCCCCCAAAATTGCTTTTTCATACAAGTATCTTTTTAGTTGCTACCTAGTGCAAATTTGGGGGTATGGGGGTGATTACAACATGGATAATACAAAGGAATGTCACAGAAGTGCTGACACAACACTAAGCAATAAGGAAGCCAATATAATAATATACCAAAAGTTGAAGGATGTTTTACAGCTAGTCTGTTTTCACCATATGTCATGTATTGTAATAGCGACCCACAGGTCATAATATATAGTTATGACATGTGTTCATAAGTCAGAGGGTTAGTGAAACCTCTGTTTAAGGTGAGTGCTTATGTCAGTCATCTTTAAAGTCCTTAACTGCCACACGGTCAAGAAAGAAATCTGACAGTGCCAAAAACGCAGAAGTCAGCAAGAAAACTAAAGAAACATTTGAGGAAGCAGGAGTCATACTTTTCAAAGAAAATTTGAACAGGACTGTTTTCTGACACTCTTATTTTTCCTCTGGACAACTATGAACCATTTTTTTCCCATTAAGAAGCCAACTGATGATGAAGTCCACTTCTTTCTCTCCAAGCCTGTCTATAAGTTTACTCTCTTGAGAAAAGGAATGCTAAAAAATCATGTGTGAGCTTTTATAGTCTCATTCCCTGAGTGAAATTGATCTTTTATGAAAGAGAAGAGGGGCAGGGAGCTAAAATTTTTTTTAGATATCTGTCCTCAAAGGGCATGTGACCCAACTACTTACATTCTTAAAAATCCAGTCTATGATAAATTAAGGATCCAAGATAGTTTACAGAACTATTCTTTTTGGTGCTTTTCCTCCCTGATATGAGTGGGTATAACTTCCATTAACTTTAAAGCCACCCATAAAGGGAAAAATAGGCTTAATTTTTTTTCCCAGTGATTTTTCCGGGGTAATAAACACACACTATCTGAGGAAAAGAATGATGCTAATTCAAGAAATCAAAAGAATATTACAAATGTTTTCCATATTGATAAAGCACAAAATGATTTTATTTTCATTTTTAAAACATATTTCCCTTCTCTGTTTCCATATAAAATAAAGTATCTTAATTTTATTACGAAATTTTAAAACGGTTGCTTTTTTATGAGACATTTGACGTGAAGCAGTTCCAGTCTATTTTGATAGCTCTGCTACTTCACAATTGAAGCAGCTTGTAAAAATGATTGTAGGAAAACATTTACAAAATGCTCAAAACACAGAATTATTACTATATAGCTGTTTATCTATATCAACTAAACTATGGAACATACTAGCAAGAGCCAGGGGTCTGTCTAAACACATCATTAATTCCATTTGCTAATAACTGTTAATAAAGGTGAATAAAATGTACCCAATCACTGCCAAACAGATTCCATTTGACTGTTACAGCTATGTGAATAGGATCCAATAGCAAAGCTATTTCAGAGTTGTTATTAACTTCTTTCATTAACTAAGCTTCAAGAGATACACTGTGTTGAAGTAACAATAGAAAAGGACCATCACCTTTGAAATGTCATGGTATTTTAAGGCTGTGCCATTTCAGAAGATTCAATGAGGGAAAAAAACCCACTACCTAAAGATTCATTTTCTATGGCTTTCTCTGTCTTACAAATAACAGAGAGAGAGAGAGAGAGAGAGAGAGAGAGAGGGAAAAGAGAGAAGAGAGGAGAAGAGAGAGAGAAGAGAGACAGAGAAAACCTCTTGCCCCATTATACTTTAACTTTTGTCTCCTATAAATTTATATTTTGATTTTAGCTGAATACAGCAATAATGCTTGGTAAATAAGAGTCGACTAACTGCTTTTTCTAGAATTATGCCTTAAACAATAGATCATGGAATCAAGGGGTGAAGGTCCCTGCCTCACCCTCTGATTCTATTTTGAACGTTGTGAAAAATACAGATAGATAATTAGTTCAACATATAATTAGAGTGTTACATACATGTATGTTATAAAAGGATTAACTGTGATTTTATATATACTGCAGAAGCACAAGTAATTACTATTGTGGAAGATATATGTTTAAATATTTGCACCTACCTTAAGGTGTTTTTTAAGTAAGTGTACAGTAGGTCTCCAGGTTAAAAACCAACTATCTCTAAAGAAAAAGGTGACAAAGGGCCAATATAATGATACAATCTATACCTACCATGAAAGAATTTGGTTGTATCCATACTGGAAATCCCTCTCCTGACATTTCTTGACAGGATATACCAATTGGTTCTCGTGGAAGTACAGAATCTTTTTCAATTTCCCAAGGTCAGGCCGAAGGGCAGCCAGTTCGGTCAGGTTAAGCACCGAGCTTGCAAAGAGGATCCTAGGAAACAAGGAAATTAGGGTTTACTGTCCCAGGCATGCTTGAAGGGGTCATCCTTTGCTCTTCTTCTCTCCACTTTCCTCTTCCCACCCCAAGAAAAACATATCCCCTATAGGGACACATCAATAGTTGAGCCTTAATACCATGTAGCAGCATTCTAAGTTTTGATCTCTTAAAAAGCAGCTGCTTAGAACTATAAAAGCCCTGAATCTCATTGGTCTTCTCAGCTCAGTTACTGAGAGATGCAAAAAAAAAGAAAAAAGCTGGATGGATTTTATTGAAAAAGGCAAGAAAAGCTCTGTCTGAAGGACAAATGGAACAAAGATAAGGCTGACTGGGGAATACTTTGCTTGCCAGTTTCATTACACTTTACTTCTTTATGCAACCAACTACTGAAATTCAATATACGAGCAGCGATGGCACATGTTCATGTTATGACATAAACTCTTTTGATTTATGCAATAGACATATCTAGTGTGGTCTTTTTCTTTTGGCATGTTTTCTTGCCCTCCCCCCACTTTTAAAGTATCCTATAATACTTGTATTTTTTTAAAAATCTTTTCTTCTCCATTACTGGACGGCTAATGGCAACAGATGTAAAATCTGTAAAATCCCTTATATAAAGCACAAATATAAAAAAATTAATAAAAAGCTGATTCCTTGCCTTTGGGGGGAAAAAAAGAAACTGAAAATTTACCTATCCATTTTTATAAAGGAAAACAATGACTATTTACTCTCTCATTCCACAAACATTTACTAAATGCCTACTACGTGCCAGGGTCTAACCAGGACGAACAGAAAAGATGAACGAGACTGCCCAACAGGATGAATGCTGCCTGTAATAGAGACATATACAAAGTACTACAGGAATAAACAGAAAGGAGGAATAATTGTCTGGGACAATCTGAAAAATGTTTCCTTAACAAGGTGCCTACTATTACATATACATATGGGTACAAAAGAGAGACAAAGTACAGAGTCTGAGCAGATGAGGACATTTAGATGGCACAATTTTGATAGAATGCCACCTTTATAACATAATGTAGCATCATTTGACCCTTATGGCTTTAATTCCCATTCTAAAAAATGACATTCAAGAAGGGTAAGAGTTTTTTCAAGGATCACACTGGTAGAAAGTGGCAAAGCAGAGACTGCTGGTCTTCTAAGCTCAAAGTGCTTTTCATTACACCACAGATATGAATTGGTTGTGGACCACTTACATTGCAAATGCGTTTTTCTACACTTAAATGGAAAATATCATCTTTGTTATTACCGTGATTACAACTACTATAAATTCTCCCTTGCTGACAAGCCAAATGGCTAACTTCAGGTGTTCATATGATCTGCAGCACTAGCCTTTCACATGAGAAGAATGATTACATAACAAGTTCATATATCATAAATAGTAATTCAAGTGTCTTCTTCATGGGCTAAAACAGGCACACAAAACCAAAAGGCTGCAATCCTTCTTTAAACCCATATGGCTGTGTTAATGGTATGTTTTATCTCTTTAAAGTACCAAAAACTTACCAGGGAGATGTATTTATTTTTGAAACCATCTATATATAACCAAATAAAGCAAAGAAAAAAGTTACCTTATAATAATGCCCTATTTTGTTCAAAAATATCCCCAACCAGCACTACCATGTATAAGCTTTTCTATAATTATCTTGAAAATTCTGAAATATGAAGATATTTGCTCACCTACAAATCTGATCCTTGGCAGAGAAAATATTAATTTCAATCAATCAATATTTTTCTTAAAAGGGAATGGATGGCAATTTGTGGGTCTAGTTATTGAGTAATACTCCCTTCTCTCCTTCTGTTCTCCCCTAACCCCCACCACCTCACCCACATACAGGATTGCAAGCAATGACTCCCATTCTTAATCATTAAGACCTGAGAAAGAGCAATGTTTTTCACATACAAGGCAGAGAAATGCATTAAATGCAGCCCCCATATGACTTATTAATTACAAAGAAAAAGTGGTACATAAAGATAAAGAATGGAGATTTCTGGTCAAAACCCACTTAACCAAGTGATCAAACTTAATATAAGACCAATAATAGGACAAGTGATATCATGTATTTCTGAATATGATACACTGAGAAAGATACAAATCACCAATGTGATAAACCTGCCAAAAATGTTTGATCTAAATTTGGTAATGAAGAAATTATCAGACAAATATTCTGCAAAATAACTGGGTTGGATCTCCAAAAATGTCAATGTTATAAAAGAAAAAAAAAATCTAGGTTAAAGGAAAATAAGGAGACCCCAAAACAAAATTCATTGTGTGATCCTTGAATGGATACTGGAAGGGAGAAAAAAACAGGTATAAAGGACATTACTAGGACAATAGAGAAAATCTGGATATGGGCTAAATATTAGATTGTAGATTTTTGTTAAACTTGAACTTCTTAAGTATAATAATTCCATTACAGTTATGTAGGAGAATATCCTTATTCTTAGGAGATTCATGTCAATTATTTACATGAGAAGTGTCCTGATGTCTGCAATTAATTCTTAAATGGTTCAGGCAAAATGCTACTAATAACAATAAATAAATAATAATATGTATATATTTACATAGACAGAGAAATAAAAATATGCCAAAACATTAAGTGAATAGGTATGTAATAATTCATTGTCCTATTAAATTTTTGGTAAGTTATACATTTCTAAAACTACATATTTGGGTGGATATGCATGAAATGGCAGTCAGCAGAAGGAAAAAAAAAATTCTACATTCCATAAACAATAAACCCTTCATATACATATTTCTAGCCATAATCCAACTGTTAATTTCCTACATGAGGATTATCCTCAGGGTAGACCATCTGTAGCAAATGTTTAACCAAGGTGAGCCCTTCATTCTATTGCTGCCACATGTTCCCTTTCCTTACCCTACCCACCAGCTGATCCATAATCAAAGAATCCACACCTAAAGTTGAACCTTTCAAAGAACACCTCCCAAATAAAAGAATGTAAAATATTCAGAAGATAAATAGCCATGATTTTCATAACATTAACCATTTGAGACTGCCCACACCAACACTTCCTTCAGTTTGTTTAATCATTAAAAGGAAATTCACTGTTTTTATAGCTAATTTTAAAATAGCTCTCACTACTTCTAAATGGTGGAAATTATCTCCAGCACTGGTAAAGCATTTCTCGTTGCTTTTTCGCTTGTAAAATGGTAGTTAAACTGGGAAATAAGCATTCCTCAAATATTTGGCTCAATAACACCCCAAAAGAAGTGGTGAACATGCCCACAAAAGGAATGCAGGTATGATCCACAGGCAATTTTTACTTTTGCCTTACCATCAGTTTTAAAAAGTTGATGATAATACAATGAATGACATCACTCAATCAGCAGCTAATCCCTAGGCTACCAATGTTCATCTTGCCTCAGGTATTATTTAAGCAATAAATCCTAACAAGGTGCATTTTATCATCCCACAGTGTGTCTCTGGCAGGAAAGGGCAGGAGGTGATAGCAAAAACCACTAGGAACAAGATAATTCCTGACAGCTGCTGCTTGAGCACAAGTTAAATTGAACAGTTTATCTCAGCATGAAGATGTTATAAGGTTTTATGTTTAATATTTTTAAATTAACATAAAACCCAGAGAAAGCAGTTGGGCAATCTTTCACAAACATGACATACTACAATCACTGTATAAGCTGGATTAGTACTTATTACCATGCTACTACAGAATTAAGCTGTTTTTAGACCACCAAAGAGCTTTAAATTGCAACTTTTGTCTCTGTAAGAGAAACCTATATTTAAAATGTCTGCTAAATTCAAATTAACGGCTACATCATTAGCTTACCATTTCACCAAAAGTACAAGTAAGCTGCTATTATAATCGTCTAACCAAAATGGCTCTGTGCTGCAAGCACATTAACACCATTCTGTGTATCTGGGATAGTAACCATATACATGTTCCGATTGTTTCCAACACACATTGTATCTACAACTTCAATCATATTTGCTTTAAAAAATCCAAACTATTTAACATAATGAAATTTGAGATTAGGGATTTTATTCTTTTCTGTTCGGTTTGATAAACCAGTTGTTTGCCTTTTAGCCTATTTACTTAATATATAAAAAGAAATGCTGAAATATACCTAAGCACTGTAGGAGTGTGACCATTATCATCAAGATGTGTATTTTTATATCTTAAATGGTATGGAAGGGCAGCGAAACAGGAAAGAGAGGGCAGGCATTCAACGTTTCAGCTACTGCCCATACAATCTAGTAATAATCCTTCATGGGCTAGGTTATCTCACATACAATCTTTTCAATAGGCCCCCTCCTCCACTGAAACCATTTATCACATAACGAGATAGAGTACACAATTTAACACGGATACCAGTTTGGGCTATGTTACTATTCAAATAATTTCTTGCATGGCCTCAGTAGGCCTTTGACAAAAGAGTAAATTCTTCCAACCATGTCATTTTACTCAATACCTAAATTCCTGGTCTAGATCTATGTTGTTCAGCCTCATTACTTACGTCTTGATTCTTTCGTTCTCTGTTCTTGTTCCTTGATACCTACTCTCCAGGATCCTAGATTCTGTACTTTCTGTGATGATGGAAATGTTCTATATCTTCACTGTCCACATATGACTAGCTACTTATAGCTATCAAGCACTTGAAATGCAGCCAGCACACTTGAGGAACTAAATTTTTAATTTGATTTGATTTGATTAGATTAATTTAAGTTTAAATTTAAATTGACTGGCCATATGTGGCTAGTGGCTACTATACCGGAAAGCATAGCTCTGGATGACCAGCTTTTCCTTACCCTGACACTGACCCACCCATGTTACCTGAATACAGTTCCTTGCTTAATTAATGTTCCGAACAGACCCTTGACCTGTTTGTGATAACCTAGTTTCTAAATTCCTCCTCACGAGCTGAAGTTCACCTACCAGACTCTCCAATTCTGGAATGGCACTATTTTTTTCTTTTCCTTCTGATAATTAGAAAACACATGTTCATTATAGAAAAGTTTTAAGTATAAAAAATATAAATGAAGTGACTATGACCCATAACCACTCCAAACAGAGATAGCCACTATTTGCATTTTGGTGCTCATTTTGCAAGCATATGTTGAGCTCCTATTATTTGCAAGGTACTGTGCCAAATGATAGACATAAAATGGAAAACAAAGTAGCTGAAGCAAGAAGAAAATTGGCAGGTTGTGAAACTGAATAAAAACCAAGGAGGCTGGACCACTTTGATCAATGAGAGAGTGGTCAGAAATAAGGCTGTAGAAATGCATTGTACTTCTTTGAAGGTAAGACATGAAAATGATTTTGGATTTTATGTCAAGAACAATGGGAAGAGACTGGAGGATTTTAAGTAGGAGAGTGACAAAATTATATATGCACATTGAGTATATTTACTTTCATTTTCATGTTGTAATAAGTATACATTATTACATAGTTTTAATTTTTGCTTTTAACTATTAACACCATACTGTTTTATCATGTTAACTATTTCTTTTTAATAGATTTCATGATACAGTGTGCCATAATATCTTCAACCAGGGCATGGATTTTGTATTTAAATAATTATAAAGTCTTAAAATCTTCTTTGTATAATCTCTAATATTTCTATTATTTTTGTTTATATATTTCATGAGGGGGTTTTTCATTACTTTTTACTACCAGAAAACTTTGACTAGTATATGGAAAACTACTATAGGGAGCATGGGTGAAAGAAGAGAAAAAAAATTGACAGTGGCTTGGACTAAGATGCCAGTGCTGAGTGAAAGTGCTGCCAAGTGGTCTGACTGAGTGTGCTGATAGGGCTGTCAGGATTTGCTGATAGAACTGGATATGAGAAGTGAAAGAGAACTACTGCTTTCTTCCCTTTATCACTTCCAAAGCATCTTGACAGTATTTCAATATAACAGGAGCTCAATAATACATACATGCATAAATGAAAATTACTCCCACATATTTCAAAAGTCTTTGGTTTCAACATGTTTTTTAATTCATAAAACCTGTGTATAAAGATAACAGAGTTCTAATATTCATTAATCATCAATACGCAAAATTCATTTTAACACAATTTGCTTTAGTTGTCAGCTACTTTATCTTAATTAGAACATTTCTATTGCATGTTTAAATGTTATGGATTTTCAAAAGCCTTCAAGAACACTGCATAACAAAATGTTTCCCTTTGCTGAAACAATTAAAAATACAAGATGGAAGTCTTATCTAAGGAAAAGGAAACATAGTCATTTAATTTCCTAGGTTCTTGTAATGGGTAATTTACAGGCTGTTAAATAGAGTATCTAGTTTCCCAAAAGCTGTCTCATGGTATGGTATCAATTAATTGGGCAGTTTTGCTTTTTTCCACCACGTAATTTTCCTTTCCTGTGCTTATCACAATGGCCAGGAGAGCACTGGGTACAAGAAGGCACTGTGTAAAGAACATTTGTGGAGAAGGCAGGGAATCGAGGTTTGTAGGTAGGACTTGCCACTGAGCAATATCTCCAACATGAGGCTGTTTTCTTAACATCCACCCATGCTGCAGGCATCAGCACTCTGACCTGTGTTATGGATGCTTAAGGAGACAAATTATATAATACCTGTTGAGCTTTTTTAGCTAAAGGTACCACTTAAACTCAGGTGCCTCTTAATTTATTCCAGCAACCTCTCAAGACTTTTAACTCTTGGTATCTGGCACAGTGCCTAATCCATAAAAGACACTCTGTAATTATGTTTGTAACAAGAAAGGAAGAGACAGGAAGAGAGGGTAGACCTGCTATTGAGAAAAAAAAATCTATAAATAAATTGAAATTTTTACTGCACACATTTAAACATTTTTTGATGTATGTGTTCATTTCTTTTGGGAATGGAATTCATTATTAAGAGTATTCTTATAAGACCCAAGGTAATATGAAACAGTCAGAACATTTATAGATATATCTGTTTTAGACATTCTATCAATAAGTCAACAAATCAGAACATTGTGAAATCTCTTGACTTGACAATCTAAGATATCATCCCTGTTGTAAAAGAGCTGACAATAAATTGGTGAAACAAGCCATAAATACAGGAAACATTAAATAACAATAAAAAAGATAAGTAACAGCTCTGTCCTGCACAAGAAATGTCACAAAGCAGCGTGAGATTGATTGTGAATAAAGGTACAGGCATTAAGTACTATGGAGGCTCAGAAGAAGAAAACGAAACTAAGAGCAGTGAAAAACCGGGAAGTCTCAGGATTTTGGCAGGTGGCAGGGGAACTCCGAGTCCTGAGGTCTTGAGTCTAGAAGGTACAATGCTATCTGAATAAGTCAGAGAGAAGAGGAATAGCTGGCTGAAGTTTAGGGTTTGAAAAAAAGTAAGTCATCAGATAGAATTGGAAAGGTGGTCTTTTATCAGACATGGAGGTAACCAAACGAAGGATGCAAAGTCTGCACTTAATCTGTTAGCAATATGGTGAATCACTGCACATTTATTATTATACTTACAATCTTTTATTTCATCTATTCTTAATTAACTGAGTTGTGAATGCTCATTGGCCAAGAAAAATGGGAGTAAAATGAAAAGATAAAGAATTAAACAAAGTACCACCATTAATCACTATTACTCTCAAAATAAGGATGCTCTGAATATATCCAAATACAGAAGAGGTAAAACCAGTTCATTTAAAACCATGGCTCTCTATCAACACTTTTTGATAATAAAATCCTTAAATCACCATAATATTCTAATATTAATAATAATATTCCAAAGGAAGACAAGGAACCATGTATTCTTCAAGGTTCTTTATATATACATTGTTTCATTTAATCCTCACCACCAGCACCCTAAGAAGTATGTCGTTGTATACCCCTTTTACTGATTAAAAACTTAAAATACAAGAGGTTTGGTTAAATGCTAAGACAACAGCAGTTACTACAAGGCAGAGATGAGTTTCAAATCCAAGTTGATGTGGACCTAAAACCTTTTCCACTTATTCTATGCCAATTTCAAAGCATCTAAAATTATAATACAACTCAAAAGGATATAAATGGTATAAAAAAGAATTATACTAACCTGAATAGTTTTATTTCATCCCTTTATTCATCACACATTTATTGAGTGATGACTGCTCTCACTATACAAAGTGGAGAGCTTTTATAAATGCTGAATATAAGCAGAGTGCCCAGTAGGTAACTAAAGATAACAGATAATAGTTTAATGAAAGAAAATGCATTGGAGATTTGATTAAACTAAAGAACCTCATCACCAAATATGTCTGTTAAACATGTGGGTGGGTTCTGGTTTGCTATATAATTTTACATATCTGTTCTATATGTTTCTCCAGCATTTTATATATTAATATTATCCTGTTTCCTCCCATTAAAGTATATATTCCTTGATGAGATAAGTTATATCTACTGTTCTTTTGTTAAATATCCTATACTTCCCCTGAAATGGCAGTTACCACCCTGGATTCTAAGTTCCTGTAAGACAGGCCCTAATATCTTTCATGTCCCCTATTCTGCCCAGGTGATTAATACATGTTTTCAAATAAGTGAAGGAATAAATAAGTTAATCATTCATTCCCTTAACGACACTGAGAAAATAAACCGATTGACTCTCTGTTTATAGCAATGTGTTCAATATGACATTTGCTCCTACCACAAAAACATCAAGTTGGGAAGTATCCATGCCCCATCCTAACTTAAGCACCCAAGACAATTCTAGGAAGTATTATTTGATGTCATTTTTTATTGAGCCCATTACTTTTTCCTAAGGGTCCCTAATATTATTTTAGGCACTGTTCTCTGCTTCACCATCCTAATATATCAAGTACTCAAGATAGGATCCAAAGAAAAGGAACTCATGGGGAAAGGTAGGTGTCAACCTGGTACAAAGATCAGGAATGTACAACATCATGATAATAATTTCTGTCATCTTCAGGGATTCATGATCGTTAGCCTTGAAGAAGTCAATTAACATGCAAAGCGCATCTAACTTGCTGAGTGTGCTGGGAACACTTCATATGGTGTTTTATCTCCATAAACTAATATAATTAGTATGTGAAATATTTATAATTCATCTCATGATTAATCTATCGTAGAAGACGATTCCTTAACAGCAGCATATCATTTTATATTGGAATGTTCTTTGCCCTTTAGTTCATGCCACTCATGAGTCTCTTGAGTTCACTTCTAAATACTATACAGTTGGAAGACTGGAGACCCAAGGTAATGGAAATGTCTTATTGTCATTGCAATCCAACTCTACCAGTGTAGTCTAAGATTATACACATTTAAGGACACACTGGGCAGTCAAGCCAGAATACTACCACTCACATAAAGACAGAAAGCTCAGTTCAGGCACAAGGCTGAGAAACCAACCACAGGCAAGCACAGAGTGGCTTTTGGACATTAACAAAATTTAGACTTGAATATTATGACATAGCAATAATGAAAATAATCATAATAACAATTACAATAATAATATCTGCTTCCTGGCATATCAACTAAGCTATTCCTGACAACCATGCAGAGAAAGGTATTTTGTGCTCAAATAACAAATAAGCTAACAAGGAAAAATAATGGTGACTTGCTATTTTTACTGAGTCATTTCTACAGCTAAAATATCAAGCACAAAATAAAATATCTCCTAAATATTCAGTCTTTCCATAATCAGTCATAAGATCTAAATTTTTCAGTGCTTATGAGTATTTGCTTTAAATTTGCTTCCCAGAATGCTTTATTCTATTGTGTCATTTTATTATTTGATTTGTGACATTTTTTGTTATGCTTCTCATAGAAATTATTCCTGTGTTTTGATTATTTCTCCTATGTTTGTTTTGGCAAGTCCAAGACAGTTCTTTGAAATCTTCCCTAAATTTGGTGTTTAATATGCCACTTAGAAAAATACCTCCCCACAAATAATTTAGTATCCCTAATGTTTTGCTATTTTACACATCACTTTAATTATAAGGGTAGCACTAGATAATTAATTACAAAAGTCAAAGCCAGCAAAGTATACTGTACACAGTAGGCACTCAAGAAATGTTTGAGAGAGTAAAATGTTTAATAATGTAGTACATTTGGAACAGAAAAAGAATTCAAAGTTGCGAGTCCTAAGACTGTGTCCTGGTTCTTTATACTCTTATTTTAAAGATAAAACTTTTTATAAACATTAATTTGCTAAATCCTGTGTGTGAAAATTCTAACTTTAATTTTAATGACCCAGTCTATATCCACAGAAAGGAAACATTTTAAAGCTAGATTTTTAAAGATCAAATAGAGTAAAACAAAAATTAAAAATTCACTAGGTAGCTAAGTTTCACATATAAACTTAATCATATTTTTTAAGAATATGCTTCCCTTGATCACAACTTAAATAATTCTTTTCTCTCTTTTTTAAAAGTAACTTATACATAGGTACAGGGGGAAAAAACAGATGGGAAGTGCAAAATGGTATGTAAATAATACTGTTATCTTATCTACAATGAACTGCTGGGTCATTCAACACACCCAATATCACATGGTAACTTTCTGAGATACATTTCTCTTGGTCTCACCTACCGTTTTTCCCCGAAAGTAAGACCTACCCATAAAATAAGCCCTAGCAGGATTTCTAAGCATTTGTGCAATAGAAGCCCTACTCCGAAAATAAGACCTAGTGATGGGCGTGGTTATGCAGCGTATCTGCACAACCCATGCATTTCCTTGCAGAGCGGTAAAGAAGATGAGCAGCCCTTCTCATCTGCCCCATCATGACAGCTACTATCCCAGAGGTGACCGGAAAGGTGCAGGCAGCCCCACCAACAAGGTCGGCTCCCCCTGTCAGGTCCTGGCCATCCTGTGTGTGCTGCAAGCTGAGACTTTGAGGGGAAAATAACACATCCCCTGAAAATAAGCCCTAGGGTGACTTCTTGAGGAAAAATAAATATAAGACCCAGTCTTATTTTCAGGGAAACATGGTAGCATGCCACACTATATGTGAGTCTCATAAAATACCATAGCAAAAAGGAACTTAAAATTTCCTAGGCCACAATTCCTTACCAGGTGACTGAGGAGCACAAAATGAGGATCCACCCTGGGAATCGCCAGTTAGAGACAAAGCTGGAACCTATGTAGGGTCAGTAATAGAAAGGAAGTCACAGTTGATGCTTTCGAGCCCAGCCTCATAATTCCAACAGCGGGAGCAACTTCAAATTAGAAGTTTCGATGAAAATATTCTCCATTTAAATGGAGAAAAGTCAATTCACCAAGAAAAAACAAAAGAACTTTCTTTGATCATGTTTTACTCCTTGTCTCTATACAATGTAGTCAACGTACTTGAACATGGGTATGATATACACTAGAGACTAACTACAAATATCCATCTGCCTCTCAATATTATTTGAACTTTGCATTGCCTATGTCTGAGAGTCACATGTCTGAGGGTCATGTGTCTGAAGGTCACATGTCATATGTTACATAATGGCAGTCAAAGCCTCTCGCTGCCACGTAAGACATTACACATAGGACACAGCGGGGAGGCTTCCCTTCCGAGTCAGTCCTGTCCCTTCTTCCTTTTTCTCTACTTATACATAATCGTAGTCTGGAAATGCCAGGAAATATACAGAATGCCATGAGAGAAGAAAGAGGGGAACCTCAGATCTGGCCCAGGAAAGCCAGAAAAGGCTTTAAAGGGGAAAAAATACTTGAGATGCGCTTTAATAGATGAGCAGCATTTCCAGTCATGTGTATATTGAAGGCAGGGATTGGAAAGGGAACAGATTATCAGTTTCTATTCATACTAAAGAGAAAAAGCAAATACCTGGGACCATAAATATCCACATTCTACTCAATTAAGCAAATATTTAACATATAAATATACATATGAATAGCATATATCTCATATTAATAATATATATAGCATATGTATGTTATATATATATGCAGGATTCTGTCTAGTTGATAAGGCATAAAAAGGTAAACTAAACTTGACACCTTGCTCTTTATTTTTGCATTTTGGCAACTGAAATATAAATAGATGGCTGACATTTTATGACAGTCATTATTTGGTATTTCAAATGTTGAAATACCCTCAAATTTGTTTATTTCCCAAATTTATATGCACTGCTGTTATTACTCATTATTAGGGTGATCCCAACTCGTTGTAAATGAATTTCATGATAAACTACTCCCTTACTAAGTTCCCAAAGTTAAATATACTCAGATGGGACATTCTAGTAACTTTTTGTAATAACTCCTTGTCTTGAAAAACACTTTAAAAGAAATGTTAGTATTTTACCACTCCATAGGAATCAGTAAGAAGGCGAGATTCTCCCAAGAATATTCCAACAGTCCTTGAAAAACTAAGACTGTCACAAAACCTGAGCATCTGGCAACTCTGCCACCATGAAGTATCCATATGGAAGAGACCAAAATGTGTCAAAGTATCCAAAACGATTTTGGATAGTGTAGAAGATAGAATAAATAATTCAGTATCGTCAACACTTTCAACAGCAGGTAGTGGATATGCTACCTGTTTCTATAATGTGCCAGAATGTAACATAAATGTGTGAGGCTGTGTGTGTATGTATGTGTATGTGTGTGTGTGAGAGAGAGAGAGAGAGAGAGAGAGAGAGAGAGAGAGAGAAAGGCAAAAAGAGTATCAGCATACATGAAGCTAAAACCTATTTTTATATAGAAATATTCTTTAGGTAGTTCTCTGTGTAGGGACATCACATCTCTATAAGTATAGGTTTATAGATATACAGAAGGAAAACATGGAGCCAATGAAAACTTATTTTTAAGATAAACATAGCAACAGATACATTACTTCAGAGTCAATGAAAAAACTGCATTAACTTAATGTTATGGTTGAAATTGTATGTGCAAAAAAAGTCAGAAAATCCAAAATTATTGTTCCCTCAGCAACTATAACTGTGTCCTCATGCATATATGGGTATTTTGCATTATTGTAATGATGATACATTTCAGCCTTAATATCAGTTTATGCAATGTGACTGAATTAGGATTCTTCTGGGAACTATAACTTTGAATTTCTAGACTTTTGTGAATGTAAAATCTTAACCATAAAATTACATTAATATAGGGTGGGGTTTTTGCATTTTATTTTCTGGCATTTAAAAAAAACAATAAAGAGTGAATGGTTGACAACATTAAAGTTGCAAAAGATTGGATGATTTGCAATAATATGAAAAGGATTTGATGCAAAGCCTAATACTTTAAAATAGGGACACACTACAAACAAAAGGAAATTTCCCTCAGAAGATTAATCAAAGACAAGAACAGGCAAGATGTCTTTCTAGGAGAAAGTAAATTTACTTTTTCTATAAAATCTTAGTTTCTGATTAGAATACTTTCGTTTAATTATATTTTAACATGGATATAAATAAAAATGTTTGAAATAATACTCTCAGCACATATTCCTGCATCTTGTCAAGGAAAAAGATAGTGTCAAGATGGTCCCCCATATTTTCAATAGCATAAAGCTGGTTGGGAGCCACTTTTCCTTCTTGTATGTGTACCATGGTGGGACATAAAGGTGAAATTGCATTGCCACCACCAACCACTTTTTCATCATGGGGCTGAGGTTGATTCAAATATGTTTCACAAATGGAAAGAAACAGACAATGATCAAGTTAGGCTTAAGAAAGAGGTATCTGTATTTTAGGCAATTACTTACCGGTAGATATCATACAAGCATAGAGTAGTGGAAAGATGAAGTAAAAACAGTGACATAGTGGGTTGAGAAGAGAGTAGTCATAATCATATTTGTTTGGAGGAAAATTACAAATACTTTCAGGGAGGTGGCATTTTCAACAGGCCTCACAGGATCAGTAGTTTTTCAATAAAGGGAAGATATTCCGGACAGACAGGAAAGCCTGTGGCAAGATCCAGAAATAAAAGGGGTGGACACTCATTTGGAAAACAAAAGGTTTGGCTGAAAGGTAGGTTCATGAAGGAGTTGTAAAAAGAAAAGCTGCAAATGCAGAGTAGGTATATATTATAGAGGACCTTGAGTGCAAAACTTAACTATCTTAACTATCTGTGTAGGCATCAGTGACATTTTAGCTGTATTTTTTAGGAAGAGGGAAACAAACAAACAAAAATAACACAGCAACAAAAAACAAACAAACACAACAGCAGGAGATAAGACACACTAAGAGAAGTAAAGACCAAAGACAAGAGGGACCAGGTGTGAGATGATTATAGTAGCCCAGACAAGTTGCAATGAAAGCCTGAAGGAGAAGAGACTAAAAGGTGCTTTCAAGATTTTGAAATGTAATGACTATTGGAAAGTGTAAAGTTTTCCGGCAGTGAAAGAAACAGACAGAGAGAAAGAGTTGGGCCAAACAACGTGGCTTTATTATGCACTCCCGGTTGAGGTTCTGGGGTCCCAAGAGAAGGGGTGCCCAAGAAGTCGCATCCGTTTGAAGGGGGTGAGGCCTTTTATACCTTTTGGGCTGGGCTAGGGACTTTTGGCGGGAAGAGCTGGGGATTTTCCATTGTGACCTTGAGTGGTCACTGAGAAATAGGAGGGGCTGGCAGTATTTGCGGAACCCAGGAGCTGAAACGTTCTTATCCCGGTGGACATCTGGGTGTGGTTTTTCTCAGCGGGGCCTGACAGTTTGTCCTTGGTGGGTCTGGTCTCATGAGACTTTTCTTTTTGATCTGGGGTGGGGAGAGCCCCAGCCTTACAGAAAGATCATGTCATTAATAAAAATATAAAATCAAGGATGATATCTCATGTAAGGAAAAGGAAAGATTGGGTACTGTTCAATAAATCTTAAGTTTAAGGTATCAGGGACTATACAAACATGCATTTCCTATAAAAAAGGTTAGAAATATGGTCCAGAAGATACTGATTTCAGCAATAAAAACAATACCCTCCTTTAGAATTATATAATTTACAAGCTTGTATCTTCACTCTCTTTTTATCCTTTCAAGGTTGGTAATGACATCAGTTGTACAAGAGAACTGTGGCTCAGAAAGGATGACTTCTCAAATCTCACATGGGTATTAAGTGGCAAAGTCAGACTGAAAGACACAGATTTTGGAACCTTTAGTATAGAAGTCATTTTGAAGTTACAGATAAGAATATCAAGAAAATGTGGAGAGAAAATATAAGTGAGTGGTGCGCAGAACCACAGGAAAAACCTAAGACTGTAGAGCAGCTATTATTCAATAGCCCAATAGATGACGAGGCTACCCAGGAAAGCATTACAGGGCCTGGCACTCAATAAACCCCTGTCACATCAACAGCTAACAGAGAGATAGCACTAAACAGGGTCTTTCTATCAGTGACAGAGAAATGGAATACTTCTCAAACTTTCTTAAAGCAGCCACTTTTCTCGAAAGAATTCTTACACAAAACTCTAATATGTAAACCACATAAAAATGCCAAAGCAGAAATGGATGGTATGGAATGTCACCTAACTAGACCTCTCTTTCCTTTCTTTGACATCACTTTCTTTGCACATAGCAATCCTTGAGACAACTCCATGCAACCCAGAGAAAATGCTAGAAATCCTCTAAGTTAGTCGTAAGAGTGATGTAATTTGGGACTTCTGATTATGGCATGGAAGAACAGATAACATTTGGTTCAAACTGAAATTAAATACCAGCATGTCTAGATTTGATTGTTAACTACACTCTCCATTGTCATGTTCTTATACTAACTGGGATCCTTCATTACATTTTCTTTCTTGAATTTCTCTACAACCAACAGTTTACTTTGATTATGACTCACATCATCAGATAACTTGGACATCATAAATGTATGCAATGGAAATGGCATATTTAATTGAGCCAATTGTCTCCAGCTGTATTCTCCAGTACTCTGTTGTAGAACCTTCCCACTTGCTGCATTTTGTAAGAAACTGGCCATGCCACATTATTCCACATGTAAGTCAGAGAGACAAAGAACAGCATAATGTGCAGAAGGTTAAAATTAAATAAGTGAATGTCCAAATTTGATATCTTAGAGGAAAGAAGTTTTGTGTTGCAATCATGTTACCGATATGGCCAGTTACATGTATTACCAGGAAGGAACAGATCTGAATGTCCCTACAGTTGAAAAAAATGAAAGAACAATTGAGACCTTTTTAATAGCAGACTTGGCAATGTTGTTCCATTTTAATAAAAATTGTAAATGAAAAATCCATTCCATTGGATAGTAAAAACAGTAATCATTATTAAAAAATCCAGTCCAACTAAGTAATAAAAACAGTAATCATTTTAAGATTTTATTATGGCAATACCTCTGTACTAATGTGAAGTAATATATAAAGAAAATCACAGGCTAATTCTTGGATAATTTATTCAAGGAGTAAGTTTTGAAAATTCATCAATAAGTAGAATAGATGAGTCAAGATAAAGACAGCTCAACATAGATTCTATTTATGCAACTTCAATTTTAATTTAGTCTGTATTGATGGATGCTTTTATTTTGTGTTATAGTCATGTTAAACCCAGACACAACATGCATTGCATCTTGAGTTTTCACAGTATGAAGATATGTGGATGTGACACAGACAGTTGCTCCTTTTGCTTCAAGTGATAAATAGTTGAGTTGGAAAAAGGATCTGAATAGATCTAACAAAAATCAGTGAGTGAATTTAAAAGACAATAACTACATGCATTAAAATTTTTATTTTACTTTCTCGATTTTTACACAGTAATTTGCTTTCAGAAGAAACCATACTGGCATTGTCTTGGGTATTTTCAGGCCTCTGCAAAAGAAGCCAAGAAGGAAAGAGGAGAGAGACAGGCAGAGACCTGGTTCCAGGAAGGAGTATGCACCAAAGTAAACAGTACCATCTACAGCACCTACCATAAAAGACAGTGGGACAAACTGGGTCCTAAGAGCATAACTTGGGCAAGATGCTGGTTGAATTCAATGAATAAGGCAAAAAGGATTTCAAGGAGAAGTCTTATTTAGAATTCAGGAGGTAATCCTGGAAAATCTTATACAAACATCAGGTATCATGCCTGGTAAAATTGGCAGGAACTAAGAAAGAGGATCCAAAGCCCCCAGAAGGGGCCTACAGGATAAAGCAGAATAACTGGAAAAAATAAATAAATAAGGAGAAGAGACCTGGCCAAGTCATCTGAAACCGACAATTGAAAAGTGAGGAGAGATAAAGGAAAAAGCAGTAAAGGGAAGGCCTAGGGCTGATCCAGTGGCAACTGGCAATAAGAGGGACATGGGCGATGGATGGGCAGTTGGAAGAAAGCAGGAGTCGAAACAGCTGTGCAAATGAATCCAAGGTCTGGGATGGATAAAATTAACTATAAGTCACATCAATCAGTGGGTGTGGGCCTGAAGCTCAGGGAAGATTGGCTCAGGTATTGTGCGAGACTGAGCCTGCAGGCAGGGGGCATCAGTGGACCTGACTGTGCCCAGCTGAGGAAAGCCAAAGGCACAGAAACGAGATGAGAGTGAAGAGACAGATATAAATAGAATAACACAAAAATGTTTCTGAACGATAATATGTGTACTTGGTATAGACTACAAAACAAACCTAGAATATGAAAATATGGATTTATCCAAAAGACAAATTAGTATTCTATTTATTTTTGCAAAAAAGATCCTGAATAATATTACAAATAAATTGAAAACTTCTTGAAGTACAAATTTATAAACATGCTATTATTACAACAATGTAAAACTAGGTACACAGGAAAAGACTATAAGGAAGTAAGAATATAAGGTTATAATAGCTGCTGGGTTTATGGATTTTCATATCTCCAAATGTTCTATTATGTAATTATATATTACTTTTGTAATTTAAAAAATGAAAAGTATTAACAATAAAACTTATAATAGCAAGTATGCCTATTATCTTTTGAATTATTTCACTTAAAATAATTTCTACTTATATTTCTTAGGTAAAGAGCAAGGTATTTAACATATGCTATTACACATTGAAGTCCTTATAAAATCTCCTGAAGTTAGTAATCTCTATGCCTAATATGTCCATACCTATAAAGTACAGTTAACCTAAAGAGATAATTTTTAATTTTCACTTTTAAAAATTCCCTTTATTTTTAAATATATATTTTATTTTTAAATATATCCTATTTTTTAAATTATATTTTAAAGTGTATATTCATTATATATTTTCAGCATATATAATACTGCCTTTTCACAGTAGTAGAAAATCAAAAGAATCATTGTGGTGTGTTACAATGCAAATTATTTGGAAAACAGTGTCACAGACTGCCTGTTAGGGCAAAAATCATGTCGTTTGCATATTCTGTAAAACTCCACAATGCATAGGTACACTGTTTGACAATTGAATTCACTAATATTTAAACTAGAATTGTGATTAAAGTCATGTACTCAGAAGGCAGACTCAGAAGGCAGATGTACCATAGACTCTAAGGGCAGACTACTTTGGTCTACCATGGACTCTTAAGGGAGACTACCTTGGACTACCATGGACTCCTAAGGGAGGCTACCTGGCTCTGCAATGAACTATGAAGGAGACTACCTGCTCCACCAACTACTTAGCTATGTGACTGTGATTTGGGGCAAGTTTTCTGCTTACCCTCTGTTTGTCTCCATTTCCTCATGTGATAAATGCTGCTAATAACAGTACTCCTCTCATGGGGAGGTATGAGGATATGTAAAGTGCTTAGAACAGTGCTTGTTACATTGTAAGCATTATATAAGCATTTTAAAACTACTTGCCATTATTACTAATCAATTCTGTTTTGGCAATGAAATCCCAATTATAAAATGATGAATCAAAGTTCAAAATACGGCAATATCTGAGAGTGTCTTTATTTATCATTCTATAGTTTCCACTCTTATTTTTGTTTTCATCAAATAAGATGGCAGTTACCAAAATCATTGTTTTTGGTTTTTTGAGATTAGGGTCTCTGTTGACAGGGCTAGAGTACATTGGTGTCATCATAGCTCACTGCAGTCTCAAACTCCTGGGCTCAAGCAACCTCCTGCCCCAGACTCCCAAGTAGCTGGGAACACAAGGCACACACTACCAAGGCCTGGCTAATTCCTTCTATTTTTTTGTAGAGATAGGGTCTCACCATGTTGCTCAGGCTGGACTTACCAAGATTATTATCGGAAAAAGCTTCTACACATGAACAGCATTTGATTTAATTACTCTTGATCTTTAGGTGATAACCATTTTTTTTGAGAGCCACTGCAGTTAAGTAAGCCTTATGCCCTAGAATCTACTGAAAGAACATTTTGTTAGTCTTCTTTTTTCACACACTTGGTGATGATTCAATTTGGTTAAATTTTGGATTGCTGGCAATTATAAGCTCATCTGGGAGTAATTTTTCTCCCTAGATCATTTGTGTTTGAGCTGGGAGAAGAAAAAATGAAATTTTATTGCCAAAATCATTATATGGACTGTCTTTGAAGTCTCTTGCACTGAATAGAGTGTCCTATATACACTAATCACCCGGTTCTAAGAACTCCGGGTAAATGGTCTATCAGTTCAGTTCAAATGACATTTTGATATGCTACTCTGGTGCTAGGATTAAAATTTTTTGGAAAATACATGATATTTAAGAAAGACTTTGGTTGGGTTCATAGTTCACTTTGTTGAAAATTAAGCAAGTTAGGCAAGGCTAAGTAAGTAGAGTACATTTCAAGTTTTGTTTCTTGGGTCCAGTTTGCTCAGTACAAAATTAGCATATTCATAATGATTATGAACATAATTCTGAGACTAAGGAGAATGCCCACGTTTAGCTTTCAGTGCTACTTATATGCTCATGGCTCCCATACCCAGATTTTAAACCTAGACTTCTCACTCAACCTTTAGATATACAACTATCTGTTGGAAATCTTCACTTGGATAGCCCACTGGCAGCTCAAATACAAAAGGTCCAAAACAGAACTCTTCATCTAATTCATTAAAGTGCTCTTCTTTTGAATTTATTGTTGCAGCTGAAGGCACAATCATCCACAAAATCAGAAACCTGACAGTCATCCCTTCCTTTGACTTACTCTCCCTGAATTTCCATAAATAACATATTAGTGAATCTTGTCCACTTTACTTTCTGAATATTGCTCATATCTGTCCCTTCAACTTCATCTTTATTCATAACCTTTTACATAGTGAAGCCTGGACTAATACAAAAGCCACTTAACTAATCTTATTGTTAAGCCTGCCGTCCCAAACAGTTCATCCCACCCTAGCCACAACAGCCATGTATACAGAATGTAAATCTGGGCAGGTCACTCCATTGCGGAAAACCTAAGTTCCTTCAGTTAGTATGTAAAATGTTAGCCTGCCACAGCCTCTACTCTACAAGTCATCTCCTGCCCCATCTATTTCACACTTGGAGCTTCAGGGACAATGAAATGACTGTGGTTCCCTACTCACACCAGTTTGCCTTTTATCTCCATGCTACCATCATCTAGTTTGCATGGTATTTTGTCTATTTCAATAAAGATTCTAACAAATCAACGCAACCACTAATTACTTTGTATCATTTAAGAATCCATTATCATCCTCTCCCTCTTTGTGGTTAAAAAAATAGAAAAAAAAGAAAAGAAAAAGGAAAAAAATCAATTGTCATCACCTCTCCAAGAAGGCCTTCCAGATCCTTCCATTAACACCCAAATGGAATTATGTACACCTCTTAGGTGTTCACATCTTTGTACTTACTCAAATAGAATATAACTTTTTATTAGCTGTTTTCAACCAATCAACAAAAATCTTAAAGGTGGAACTTTTCTTCATTCTTCTTTGTAATTCAAATTCCCCGCTCTTAATAATTGGTATGTTGAGCAAATGAATACATGTGTATGTGTGTGTAAATATATACATAAAATCTTTAGCTCCTTAACTTTGGTCACATTGTCATGTATCAAATTTTAATATAAACATAATGAATGCAAATTAATACCAGCGAATATACCTTACTTTACTGCGATAGTATTTGCTCAATAGAAAATAAAACCTATGAATTTTCCATTATTTCCCAATCTACTTATTCCAATCTACTTATTCATGTTGAAGTCAAGCTGTTGATTTTGTCTATTTCAATAAAGATGCTAACATTCTTCAGACCCTACAAGTGGTTTCCTAGTTCTTGCTTATCAGAACCAAATTCCCTGCCATTCTCTTCACCCAAAACCTATGCTTCAGCCACACCAGACCCTCATTACTACCCTAATCACACGTGTCTGTATCTCTACCTCTGCATGGAATACCACTTCATACTATTCTCCAGGAATGCACACACTACCAGAAAACTCTGGCCTCCTGCCCTGGGCACCATGAGTCATTTCGTCAAGTTTTTACTCTCATGAATCTTTGTACATATATCTCTGCCATAGCATTCACGTTGCGTTATTCCTAGTCTATGCAGTAAGTTCTCATTCCCTTTTCCATGCAAAATGCCTGTGATATAGGTGTTCTGTAAGTATTAATTTAATGTATTATAGATTAATTCATTCTTATTCCTGTAAGAATCCATCCACTGGAACTACTGAAAGGATTTAGCTTTAGCTATCCACTCTCCTCCCTAAACAAATATCCCCTATGAAAACTCAACCATCCTTATGATCTTCAAATGCAGATTCTCCAGCTTTCGTAAGTCACCTGAATTCTAGTCCTCCAGCTCTAGTGGCCCACTGGAAACACCTACTTGGATGCCATGCTACTACTTTAAACACAATATACTAATGTTGGACTAATTCATCACTTCCCCTAATATTCCTTGTCCTCTCAACTTCACCCTCTGCCAAGGGCATAATATTATGTTAGATCCCTGGAGTAGTGCTGAGGGCAGATTTGATTATTCCCTTACTCTTAACCCCTGTACCAAAGTACCAACAAGCTGTGCTAGTTTTTACTAATAATAAAGATGCTAAATTTTGCCTTTCTTCCCACCCTATGAGGTTTTTATCAGTTCAGGCCACAAAAATTGAGTACCTTCTTAAATGATTTCCATTTTCAACTACTTTCTAACATATTGCCTTCATGTTAATTTTACCAAAACACACTATGACTAACTCAATCTGCCAAACCCTTTGGGTTTACCTGGCTCTACACAAAATGACAATGGAGAACTATTTAATTTATTTTAAAGTAAAACATTGAGTAACTATACTCCTCAATATCTTTCAAACTAAGAGCTGCTTAATGGGTAGAACTCTGAGTTTCTAGGATTTCAATCTACTACTTATCTAAACTGACAGAGAGTTAATTTCTGAGAAAATTCTTGGCCCTGCCAGCAGATCCTTCTGTAGCTCAAGGATATAAGCCAGACTCTTTACTTTTATAACACAACAGCATCTTTGGCAACTACAGAATTGGGAGCTATACCATATGGATGTCCCTACAGTCAACATAGAATACCGATACTTGAAATATGTGATAATGACCTGAAGATTATTTGCTCTAATACATACTAAAATATTTATAGATGAAATGATGTGATATACAAGATTTGCTTCAAAATAATCCAAGGGGAGGAGGAGGATAAAATGGGAGGAGGATACATATAAAATAAGATTGGTCATGAGTTGATAATTACTGAAGCTGAGTGATGGGTACATAGAGATTTATGATACTTCTACATCTACATTTATGTTTGAAACTTTTACAACAAAAAGTTAAAATAAATTTGAAATCAAATGCTATAAATCAGTATTAACCATGGATATTGGAGCTACAGCTGATTAATTTCTTCTTTATCTGTGAATGTCCTTTTAAGTTTTCTAAAATGAGTTAGAATCACTTTAAGAAAATTTAAAATGCTAATTTAAAAAAAACTATCCTCTCTACATCACTTAACCTTCTTCTTATTCAAATAATATTTGAAAGGGATATGTTAGTTATTCATTCCTTAGAATCACTGAAACTTTATCATTTTATTAAGTGAAAGAAACACTAAGCTAAGTACTTACACTTATTTTATTCTAGTCCTCAGTACAACTATCTTTATAAGAAAAATTATTAGCCTATTCTCACTTTTTACTGAGGGATGGTCCATGAACCAACATAATGTAAAACCTGTTTTTTATTTTTTTTCAGAAATGCTGTGAAAATATCCATTATTATGTTCAATCTTCCTTATAATAAAGATATACTTAATAGAGTCCTCTTAGAACTTTGGTTTTCAACATGAGCTACACATTAGAATCAGTCAACAGACTGAAAAAATCCTGATGCCTAAGCCACACTCAAGACCATTTAATGATCCAAGCATCAGTAGTTTTTAAAGCTCCCATGTGATACCTATTTGCTGCCAAGGTTGAGAAGCATTGTTTTAGAACTACATAAATTCGTGATATTTTGTTTATTTCCCATTATAAAAATTTTCAAGCATACTCAAAAGTAGACAGTATAATAAACCCCAAGTACCTACCACACAACTTCAACAGTTATCAATATTTTTGTCAAGGATGGTTCACCTACCTCTCCGCTTTATTTTTATTTATTTATTTTTGCTGGAATATTTTAAAGTAAATTCCAGATATCAGATCATTTCATCTTTCAATACTTCATTCTGTAAACATTGCTCCTTATGATTAACTGATTTAATTCCTTTTTATTAGACAATGAGAGGCTTTGCTGAACTTAGATTTTTGTTCAAATGGATTGTTTCCTCTAAATTAGAATTTCTAAAATATGTTTCCTTTATATCTCTGTTATAACTTGGATTTCTTATTTTTGCTTTTGTTTTAATGATTTTCAGTTATATTGTATATGTGCATTTTAATGAAAAACAGATCTTCGATTGCATAGGCCTTAAATGTATCCTCATATTACTGTCCTCTCAAGATTATATATGATATCTAATCTGCCTATTATACCCCGTCAAATCCCTCAGCTTGACTTCATTAATAATGTGTATTTTCCTTATTATAAAAGTAATGTGTTTTAATTATAGGATAATTTGGAAAATACAGAGAGAGAAAAAGAAAAGAATAACATCACGTATAATTCCGTAACCAATATATAACAATTTTTACATTTTCAAAATCTTATCCCAGTTTTTTTTCTTAACATGTAAACACATTTTATGAAACTGGGATTCTACTATATGCATCATTTTCATAATATAATTTTAATTTAACATTCTCATGAGTATATTCCTAAGTATTTAAATTTGTAAAAACATGATATATAAGGACTGTGGAATTAACAGTCCACTATAAGAATGTACTATAATTTACAAAACTGTTCCCTTCATATTGGCCAGTTGAGTTACTTTCCAATTATTATACATAATGCTTTATTGATAATTCTAATCAGTCCTTTGTCGAGAACTGTGAAGAGTATGAGATTTTGTCCTACTAACAAGTTAGCCTGCCACAGTGTCCTGGATGTTGGCAGCAGACATAACACTCCTGAGTCAGAGAGAAAGGACTTCTTACTCAGGACACAGTAAACAGCATGTGCTTCATTCTTGTCAGTTCCCTTTGGCCCCCAAAGCCCATCAGGCTGATGTGCAGTGGCCCAGACAGATGATCCAAAGGCTGTGGGTTTGTATCATAGCTGAGCAACCCTGAGCTTAGGAAGCCCAAATCATCTATAATGAGCTGCAAGCAAACTTGCCCAACCTTTGCTCCAAACAGAGACATTATCGTTATTATACTGGATGGTAAATAAACCAGCTATCTGACCAGAAGAGAGATACTATTTCTATATTCCAATGTTGTTTGTTACACAAACTTCCTTGTAAGACATACAGATGCAAGAGATCTACAGAGAGTTGTACCCCGACACTCTTAGGACAAATATGTAGAGTGTGATTACTGAGATTCTTGATATAATATAGTTTTACCAAATTATTTTATAGAAAGGCTGAATCACTTTATACTCACATCAATAACATATGAATACTTCTGCCTCCATTTCAAAAGCTTCCGTGACTTCAACCTTCCTTAACTTCACTTATCCTACTGTACCCACAAAATATATCACATTAGTTAGAGGCAGAACATCCCAGTGATAGAGATTTGGGCTGAAAAGGCTGAGTTTAGACAGCAATATCACCATTTATTAGCTGTGAGACCTGGAGACAGTCACTTAACAAATTTGGGTCTCAGTTTCTTCATCTCAAAAGTGAAGAAAATAATCACCTTATTAATTAAAATAATAATAATGTAATGTGTTAACATATAGAGAGAGCTTAGAACAGTGTCTCGCAAATAGTAAATGCTATGTAACTATAAGCTATTATTATTGTCTGGCTGTTCCTCCATGTCCATCCCAGTCCTACTCATCCTTCAAAGCTGAGTCAGATACCACTGCCTCCATGAAGACAGACAGCTTCTTCTCTGAATTCCCAGTTGTACTTCGTATCTCTGAACCTTTTCATTATATACTATGTTCAGAGGTCTGAACTGACCATGTGTCTTTTGTTTCTAATGCTTAACAGCTTTCACCTTAATGACAGTATTAAAAGGCTTTCTAGCATTTACAAAAACTTCTAACGTTCTTGATCCTACTAGTGTTAAAATTATGCTGCCTATAGTCGAATTTCTGTAAATGAAAATCTTTATATTTTAATTATGCAAAAAACTGAAGTGATTTTTTTTTTAAGGATCAAGTCAATAAGTTTCATAAGGCTGATAGGCAGTCAATGAAAGAATGCTGGATATTTCAATATTTGGGTGAAATATTTTTTAACAAAATGTTTTCAATAAGTTATACACCAAGATAGGAGAAACTATAGCCACTCAAACCACCTAGAGCAATATGGAATTCACCATGATAAAGGTGACACCAAATTGATCCAGGACTAGAGTTAATAAAAAAGAAGCCCCAATAATTTATGAAACAGAGCTATTAGACTGGAATAACTAGATTACAGAAAACTTGCAATTTCCTAGAATACAAACATGTACTTCAAGACATTAACTTCATTATATATGGTACTTTGAAAATCAGTTATTTTTGACAAAATTAAAAATGATATCATAATTCTAATATATATACTTTACAATTTATGTGTCCTCAGAGTCTTCAAGGTATTTTCATATATATGATATAAAATTAAAAATTTTTAAATTTTATGAGATGAAAAGCATAGTATTTCTTATTCTACTTGCAAATAAGAAAACTGGAGTTGAGACTAACCATAGCAAAATAAAAATATTTTTGTTACTAAAACATAGCTATATTTAGAATTTTGAAAAGCATGCTAAATATTATCTTAAATAATTTAAATTACTTAATTTTATTTAAATAATTTTTAACATATTGCTCAATTAAATATGAAACCCTCAAATTATTGTCTGGATAAGAGATTTCTTGAGAATCTCAAGTTAGGAAGCTCACTGCTTCTTTAAAAAGTTATTTTATAATGGAAAAGAATGGTAGATGAAAATTATTCAAATGCACTAAGATAAATATTTTGACTTAATTCTAATTGCCACCTCTACCACCCAGTCAAAGCAGGGATGCACAAATACATACATATATCAGCCAGATTTTGGAGATAAAACAGACAGATATATACTCCTAAGATTATGACCACAGAGGAGTCAAAGATTTAACGGGGGTAGTGTTGGGAGGGATGTATCTAATGCTCCATATGAAGTTTCTTGCTTCCTCTTCAACTCTTTCTTTTCTTTCTCTTTTTTTGTGCTCTCAATCAAAAAGCCTTCTAATTTTACTTTTGTTTTTGAGCAATATTTTCATGAGTATAGCATTCTAGGTAGACAGTTTTTGTTTTGCTCTTAGTGCTTTAAAGATGTTGCTCTACTGTCTTCCTCTTGCAATGTTTCCAATAAGAAATCTGTTGTGTGCTTAACTTTTTTCTGACATAGCCTGGTTTTTGTCTCTTTTTTTAATCCAGCTGTTTTTAAGATATTCTCTAATCACTGGTATGGAGGACAGAATCTAAAGTGGCCCCATGATTCCACCTCTGTGTATTCATGCCCTGCATAGTCCCTCCATTTGAGTAGAGGAAGGATCAACTCCTTGCTTATAAACTACAGAATACAGTAAAGGTGACAGGATATATAAGATTATATTACATAAGATTGTATCACCTTACTTTGCAAGGAAGCTCTCTCCCTTTGCTGACTTTGGGAAGATTCATGTGGCAAGGAAATTAGGGTGGTTTCTGGGCAACAGCAAGCAAGAAACTAAAGCTCATTAAAAACTATATGCTACCAACCATCATGTGAGCTTGGAACAGATCTTTCTCCCACTGAACCTCAGTTGAGCCCACAGCCATGACCAAATCATGATGTTTCCTATTCTGGCTGGTAGGAACAGGTACTATTTCTGGCCTTTAGTGAGCAATGGGCACTATTCCCTCTAACCTTCTCAGCTGGTTCTTTCTCTAGCCTTGAGAGTTTCCTAGCATACACGTGCTGATCTGTATTCACATGAATATTCAAATGGGACGCTCTGCAGATTTCTGGAATTCTTTTGCAGTATCTCTCTTTATTCCAGTCTTCTTTATTTACCCAGATGCTTACCTACATCTCCTCAAATCATGGGGCACCAAGGCCTTAGAAAGTTACCTGAAGGCATTAAGCTGGGGAGGTCATAGGGCCCACCTCATTTTGTTTGCTTCTCTCAGTGACCAATGTCCTTCACTGCTGGATGTCCAGAGTCTTGAAAATCATATTTTCATGTATGTTGCCCATTTTTTGTTTGTTTCAGATGGAAAAGTAAATTCAGTCCCTTTTACTTCACATTGGTTGGAAGCAGAAGTCTTCCAGCAAATACATTTAACCACAGAAGTAAAACCTGTTGGGGGCTGATTCTGGCATTATGCCTTATACTAATCATTCACTATAGCCTATAATGTACGTGTGCTGCATGATGCAGTGGTAACCAGTATTTTCTTCAAACACGGTTACTGCCTTGGGACATAACAAGATGCTTGAGTTTCTGCACATAAGCAAATGTTGCCCAGCTCCCACACGGTGGGCCCCCATGATGGGAGTCTGGAGGCCATAAAGATAAGAAGAACATTCCCAAAGGTCTGGCCCCGTAAGATGGTTGGTAGTCAATGATGGGTAAGATCCCTCATGGGAGGGATGACCTAAGACAGGCACAATCGTGGGGGCCTGCCGCTGACTGGGAGAGAGCACAAGAAGTTCTTCTGATGGCTGCATTGTTTAATGTTGCTTATTTAGGCCTTGATTTTTGAGTTATGTCTGGCGCTGGCGCCTCGAGTAACCGTTTTGAGGTCTGAGACCATGGGAAATTGTTCCCTTGTGATACAACTCCGGAATTGATGGTTATCGCTGCTTGTTCAGAGGCTCACGTACAAGGAACTAACATTGGATCTGGGGGGTATAAAAATAAAGTAACCGGTGCATTGGGCACTCGAGTCATGTAAAGTCTTTTATGTGTGTCTGTGTCATTCTTTTATGTTCTGTGTTCTTCCCCTGTCCTGTAATCGGGCCACGTCAAAAACCAAAGTCAATGTGGGAATCAGGATGGCAAAATAGAACATAAGAGGTATTTGCTCTGACCATGTAGATACAATACAACTGTGGAGGGAAAACTAAAAGAAATTTTGGAGCTGGAGTGGACTCACTCACTGCCTTAATCATAATAGCTGGGAGTCTTTGGATATAATTTAAAACTAATTCAAGCAATAGAAATATATGCATATTTAAAGAGCATACAGATAAAAAATATGAAAGACAGTTTTGTTGATTAAAATAAGACGCAGTGAAACAGCAAAGAACAAAGAAGTGAGAACACATTAATTTTATCATTGTTCATTAGATAGAACTAACATATACTACCTCAAGAATTAGAGAACCTAAGTTATGTAAAGGTATAACTATAAAAGTAACTAATAGAAAAAAAAATAAACCTTCCAAACATCAAAAGAACAATATACACATATATGCACAATTTTATAGATAAAAGTATTTAACATGCCTATCTCAGAGGATGTAGAGAATCTAAAAAACCAAATTTCCATAAAAGAGATAAAGAGAATTGAAGAAAAAAAAATCCACCATCATATCACCACCACTATCCATACCTTCCAAATAAGGCATTAGGTTCACATGATTTCACAAGGGAATTCTACCAAATTTTTAAAGGGCAGGTAAGTCCATTTCTATTTAAATGGGTATAGAGTAATATGGGGTGGGAAGAAATTTAAAATTATTTCATTTTTATAAAGTAATAAGATTAATACATAAGTTAATCCTGCTTATAAATAAATGCCAAAATCTTATATAAAATATTAGCAAACACAATCCAGCAGGAAGTGAAAATAGAGTAAGACATCATGAACAGGGATCCTTTTCCCCAAAATATAAGCAAGGCTCAATATTAATAAGTCAATTGATTATTAATAGATTAATCATTTTACTAGCTCTAAAAAGAAAAGAAAATCACATGACCATGAGAAGGCAATTAACCAAATTTAACAATTATTCATGATGTTTTTAAACAATTACTGGGTGTGGTGGTTCACACCTATAATCCCAGGACCTCGGAAGGCTGAGGCAGGGGGTTATGGCTTGAGGCCAGGAGTTTGAGACCAGGTTGGGCAACATAGCAAGATCCCTTTTCTAAAAAAAGTTAAAAAAGGAAAGGAAAGGAAAGGAAAGGAAAGGAAAAGAAAGGGAAATTTTTATTCTTAAAATAGAAAGATGAACTTCTTTTTTACTATAATAAGATATGTCCAGTGCAACTGAAAAGCCAGCATCATACTTAGAAAGAAACATTAAAGCCAGTAACAAGAAAAAGAGACTATCAACACTACTATTTAGCATTCATTGTACTGCAGGTACTAGCCAACAGAATTAGATGAGAAAAAAGTCAAAGGTATAAAAACTGGAAAAGAAATAGGTAAAATAATCGATATTTGTAATAAGATTAGAAAGCTCAAGACCATCAACCAAAAATATATTGTTTACAATTAGAGAATTTGGTAAGCTTACAGAGTACAAATTAATTATGTTCTTATATATACACACACACACACGTATACATAGACATATGTATGTATATATGCCTATATCTCAGCATTTAAAGAAAAGATTACATAAAACAAATTTAAGAAATGGGTAAAACCTTTATGAAGAAAATGTTAAAGTGCTACTGAAAGAATCCCAAAGATCACTTGAATAAATAAAAAGCTGTACCATCTCCTTGGATATGAAGAATCAATAGAGAAAGATGTCAATTCTCTTGGAGTTTGTTTATCTTGATCACAATTTTTAAAAAGGTGTTTTGGTTTATTTTCAACTAGGCCAACCAATTCTAATTTTTTCAGCTAAAGACAATAAAAAAAACAATAGCCAAGTAAACTTTAGGGGAGAAAAAGTCAATTGAAGATGGAGACTAAGGCTACCAGACATTAAAGAATATTTTAAAATTTCAAAAATAGAAAGTATAATACTGCTTCAAATATTGACATGACCAATAGAAAAGAAGACAAAGTCTAGAAATAAATACAGTACATACAAGGAGCTGGCATATGATAAAGGTAGTCTCTCAAATCTGACATGAACCCAATAAAAAGTAAATTGGGATACAGACCAGCATACACCAGGACAAATTCAAACGATCCAAATGTTTCAACGTAAAAAATGTAACCACAGAAGTACCAAAAGGCTGAATACACCCTAGGAAATCACTTTCCCACAGGTCACAGCTTGCTATCCAATGGAAATGTGAGCCACATATGTGAGTGAAAAAATAATTTTCCATTTTTTAATAGCCACTAAAATGTTCTAGTAACCATTAAAAAAAGGTGAAATTAATTTTAGTAACGTATTTTAACTCAAAATATCTAAAATATTATCAATATAAAAATTATGATATATTTTACATTCTTTATTTGAACTAAACCTTTTAAATTCAGTGTATATTTTACAATTATTATACATCTCAATTCAAACTAGCTACATGTCAGAAGTGCTCAATAGCCAGCTCAATACATTGGCTGGTCTTACCTTATTAATCAGCACAATTCTAAGATGTGTAGACTAAGCTCCACAAAGGTAAGAAATAGGGTTATGTTGTTCATCACTGTTTGCCCAGTGCCTGCACAGTGCATGGCATATATTTTTGTGAGAGAGAGGAGGGAAGAAGAGAGAAATAAAAATGCATCCTGTTTGAGAAACAAAGCTATATGTTACGTTAGAAGTCTTGATTCAAGTCTTGACTCTAAAATTTCCTAATGGGTAATGTGGACAAATCACAACTTTTCTGCACCTAATCTGTAAAAGGAGATTCTTCATGCCCATCTATAGTTTCACGTTACTATGAGGATCAAATGAGGTCCTGCAAATAGATATAAGTAATTTAGGAGGCACTTTATAAACATTCCCCATCATTACTAATATAAAGAGCTCTGTCTCTATAATCACTCTTTCCAGAGGATGCTAGCTTCCTGTTTTGATTACTGCCACCTGTCTATCCTCTGCCCACGGACGAGCAGGTTAAACTATGCAGCATGTTAGTCCATGTTCTGTCCCTGGAAGACTCTTCTTTTGATTTGTAAATGTGTCTTCAATGCCTCGCTCTCTATTTCAGCTGCTTCCAAATAGAAAGCCCTCTCCCTTAACTTGACAAGGAGAAGCTTTCCCCAGGCATCTCATACCCTTGTATCCTGTTGGCCTCCATCTGGTTTGCAACATCTACCCTATAGGATAACTCTATTCATCCTCTCAGGTGGGCCAGGAACTAGTTACAGTGGAAGCCAGCAAAGGAAAGGGACCTCAAATTCTGAGACTTTCCTCAGAGAAATTCAGAAAAAGTGAAAGGGGCTGGACACTAGAGATAAGGTAATTATCTCTAGGAAATGGGATCCAGGCTTGTCACATTTTCACTGTTGACTTGCATCACACCAGAAGGTTAGTATTCCACTCACAGCTCTCCTGTTCCCTAACTTGTAACTTCTGGCTGCCTGGTAAAAAGGAGGCAGAGTCAGGGAACTCATTATCTTCCCATGAAGCTTCCTTGATTATTTAAACCACCAACGCTGGCATTTTGAGAATGCAAACTAGAAAAATAGGGATATTTAAATATAGCCTTTCAGATTAACCTCAACCAACTATAGCACCTGAGCTAAAATAAAGCGGCCTACATTGAGGTCACTTTTGACAGCAAGAGTACCCTTATAACTTCTGAGTAAAACAATCCTCTCATTTGCAGATTAAACAGAATATTCCTTTGTTGACAGTAGAGTAGAAAGACCATATACCAAAAAACCTGGGCTTTTCTTCTACCTGCCACTTAAAAGTGGCCTGACTTTGCACAAATGACTTAATCTCTCTCAGTACACTTTCACTTGTTAACTGAATATAATTATGTTTTGCTTGCCCAAATGTTTTGAGAATATTCACTACCACTTTACTTAAGTATTGCTATTTGTTATGGGATTATTATTATATTATAGGGATCTCTGGCATGGTCTATAAATAAATCATTGAGAAGAAACTTTTAGAAGATATTGAGGTAGTGTTAGTATGAATGTGTTATATTATAATACATATACGATTTTATTACAGAGTTGTAAGCATGATAGCACATTCAATGTCAAACTTCCAACATTTTCATGTTTAACCTTGATTTTCTAAAGTGGTTTAGATATCTTTTTCCATACCAGGTGCATGATGCAATTAAGCTGAATGTTCCTAAAGGTAAGTAATAGAAACATGAACCATCCCTCCACTCTGCATGTATGAGAACAGGGGGGATTGGTTCTGAATAGCTCTGTGAGTTAGGGCTATGCCACTGGGCCTACCTCAAAGGTGAAGTAGTCCTAATGCAAACAAAAAGGTCTAAGATCTTGCAAGCTGCAGAAACAGCACTGGAACCCTTAGCTACTAAAATTTAGCCCTTTTCCAAGCAACTTGCATACAGATTTCTTCCTGGATTAAACTCCTAAGAAGGACTTATACTTAAGTTTACTGTGAAGGGGATCTTTGTTTCCACCAAGTCCTTAAGAATAATTTTAAAGAGAGAAGAAAAGAATAATGACATGAAAATTTGTAGTTCTTTGTTGTAAAGTTTTATCCCTCTGTTTCTTCAGAAAAATAATTTCTTTTACTGTTCTCATTTACAAGAACTGAAGCATTCCTAGTATCTAGCTAGAGGAGCATAAAGTTAGGAATATTGCTTGGTGGATTTATTCCTGTGAAGATGAAAACATACAATGGAACAAAGAGAAAAAAGATGATCTTAAGGCCACAGATAACTGACCATATCTAAGTCCAAATTCCTTAAGGGAAGCCAAAAATGCACTGAACACTCACTGTTTGTTTCGCTTTTTTTTACTTTTTTTTTGTTCTCTTCAGTTAGAAGACACGCAATTTTGATTGATGGTATTTTTTCCACATTGGTGACATTTTAAATGGAAACCAAGATTTTTTGGGGGTGGTTGTAATAGCTCGATGAAATCTTTTACATGTGCCAAAATGTTTCATTAATGTAAGTCAGCCAAATAATCTTGCCTTGTAAAAATATTTCTTTTTTAAAAAATGTTTTCTGAACTGTTAAAAAATTAGAGTACTTGCAGTTTAGCTACAAATATACAGGTTATACTGACTAACATTTTACCCCTATTTCATCAAAGTAAACAGTAAAGATGGTTGTGAATTTGATAAAGTTAGATAAGAAGTTGTCAAATTTTTTGGCATCAAATCATTACTATTTTTAAATTCAATAATTTAGGGTTCAACAAAGTTGATATGCTTCACATTCAAAAAACTGCTTGTCTTTGTTAAAGCCAGGTGGTTGCCTTTAGGTTTGTTGTATTCATGCCCTGTTAGCCAATGACCATTATGGATTCTCTTTTACTCTGCATATTGGTTTTCCTAGTTGCAGTGAAGAGCTAGTTCATGTACAATCTGTTTGATTAGTGGTAACAGTAAAGATGTGTGGTATTTAAAAGTAGAAAAACTGCCTTTCATTCAACTGAAAATTGCATATTTAACATTAAAACTGAAAGGTACTGCTGATGCACTGGAGGTGAAAAATGGGGGAAACTAAACTAAATTAAAGGGAAATTTCCATAACAGATTCACCAGTAATGTTGATTTAATAACAATTTCCTGTCATGAGCTATATTTTTCATATACCACCTCCCTGACATGACATGTATTTAATGCTTTTGAGAGTCATGTTTTAATCAGATTAAACTCATGAAAACTGATAGGTGTCTGTTTGGCTCTTAGTTTAGCTTCTGTTTCTTATTTAGTCACAAGACTATTATTGCTGGAATCATTATAAACACATTTTCTGGAATTGCAACAGGAGTGCAGCTTATGTTATGAGGTCAGAAAAATGTGTGCCAGTGGTTTTCAAGATCTATGCACAGAGCACATTACAGAATTGTTTAATAAATTAAAGACAACTAACACAAAATGTGTTCCTTTCCCCCATGGGATTAAGCATCTAAAAATACAATTTATTTTTAGATTAAAAAAATAGTTTCTTAGGAACTAAGTAACCAAGAAGAATGTTCAAAGAAAAATTGGTACAATAGTACTCATTACTCAAATGTATTTACATAAAACTAAAATCTCTAATAAGCTCAATGTTCTTAAAACTAATTTACCTAATAAGCGATAAGTAATTTTAATAACCTATATAACAGCTATGACATTACATTACGTAGGATGCAATGGTCCAACATCACCAGTGAACATATCAAGTTGAATACCTGAAAGATTCTGGAGGGCAAATATTCCCTCCTTCAAATTCAGACTCTGAAAAATGTGTTCTGCGGTCCAAGATCTCTCACGGCAGATAATATAGTGACAATCCAAAGTGCCAAACTGAGCAATAGGTAGGGTTAAATCATATATTACAGTTAGATCAGTGTTAAAAGTGGAAATTAGCAAAGTAAAGACTGGCCTTTAACATTCCAGTCCTCATCACATGAAAAATGTTCTCAGGCTTAAATGACCACATAATGCATGCAATATGCAAAAACCATTTTAGTGTAGATCTAACAATACATATTTTTTTCATCCACATAAGCTGTCTACCTTTCTTTAACATAGATAAGATTATACAATAATTTTCTCTGTAAGTACCTGTGGCTTTAAAGCTTTCCCTTTAGAATATCTTAAAAGTGCTGTAGGGCATGCATGAGAGGCACTGATTAGCTGGGAAGACATAATCAAGTAAATTGGTACTAAACTAAAAACTACTGAGTAGCATCCACAGCAAGTTAGCAAGTCCATTTTTATGAAGTACACATTACATGGCAAAAGAGAATAAATATTCCTCAATTGTCTGTATACAAGAATAAGAAATCTTTGAAACTATTATTAATCAGTAGTTAAAAGGATTTCTATTGAAGTTTTTCTTATAGGTATTATAACCCACATCAGAGTCTAAGATGCCTGTGAAAATTAAAGTCACTTTTATTAGTAAGATTCATTTTAATATTTTTGTACTTACATATAGTTTGTCTACATTCTTTCTGCTTAATATTGATAAAATATTTTATTAACAATTTAGAGGTTGAGTTTCAGGTGAGCAGAATAAATATACTATGTTTATAAGCATAAGATATACTTTTAAACCAACTTTTAAAATTTCATTGAATCTTTCAACATTTGTTTGAAATCCTTACAAGATATTCATCTATTTGTGGCATCATATAGGTCTGTCTCCCCATCTGTCTATGTTTTTCATGAAGACTAGTATCTGGTACATGATTTTTTTTTTCTTCCCCACTTCAGTAGCTGTTCATTGGCCCACTACTATGCCATTTCTGTAATACTTGTCCGACACCTTTTATCGATCATTTTTTAATAAAATACAAGCTTTCTTTCACAGGACAAGGGGACATGTAATCAATATATTTAACTTAATTTTGACTAAATTTCATTCCGTATGGTTAGAAAATTAATACCATCAGAATCTATTATTGTCACAATAAATAATTACATTGGCAGCATGACAGAATACTAAAATCTTAAAGGCTGGATTTTTCTGAGAGTAACATATATATGGTTATTCATCTCAGCCTTTTAGCCTTTTCTTCATAGAAGTAACCTTCTTACATTACACAGCCAGATTTGTCAAGGAAGTCACATCTTGCATGTGTGGACATCTTGAAGAATCCTTTTCTAACAGGATATCCTAATAACACCTCCCCGCCCCCAACCGACTTGGTAGCCTGACTCCAGCACAGGCTCATCTGGTTTGACTAAAATCATTGCATTATTTGGCAGTGGTTTCTTCATACGTGGCGCTTAGAGCTCATTGAAGCTCAAACAGTACAGGAAATGCAAATCATGCAAACCACCCTCATGATGACGACGTACAGTGGCGTGATTGAACGGCAGTACGCATGGCTCGTGGGCTGACCACATGAAAGGAGACATTTAAAGACCAGATGAGCGAAAGCTGGGATAAGTTAGAGAGTATGTGTGAGCTTCAAAGCTGGGAGAATAGCATCCTTATTTAAAATAGAGTTTTTTTATTATTTTTTATTAATAACACCTGCCCAAGTTCTTTAGCTTCAAGGAAGTACATGGAGGTAGAGTAAGTTAAACATACACTCTACTGAATATAAGTGGGCCAATCTTTCCTTTTTAATACTGAAGTATGGTAGAAGACTGAAGTACTTTCCACCTATTTTTTCACAAGATTTTCCACAAGTGTTAACAATTATTGGAAATATTTTCTTTCAGTGAGCTTAAAATAAAAGATAATCTAGCAGTGTGCTACGTTCTTTGCTCAATTCCTAAAGTGTTGGTTTCATTGCCACATATTAATAAAATTAGTTCCTCCAACAAAAAATAAGGAGCATTATAGCTTAGGAATTCTTCAACAAAAGCTTTAGGAGCAATATGGAATTTTCTACTAAAACAATATTTGAACAAGGCTAATACAGTAACTAGAGCAGAAAAATGGCGATAGGAAGTTTTTCTTTTCTTTTTTGGAAATGACTATTTTTTAGATGTTTCTAATTTACCATCAAGTAAAGAAAATGTGATTGACTGTTAAGAGAATAAATGTAATAACAAAATAATTAAAATATTCAATTTTATATGTTTGTTTAGCACTTTAAATTATTTTCCAAAGCCCGTTAAGTAGCTGTTATTTCATTTGCATACAGGATTGAAAGTATCAGGAATTTCACTAAAGCACTGACTCCCATAACTCCTTATACCTGTGTAGTTAGAAGCTTAAATAAGTAAATGAGGACGTTACAAGCTTAAATAAAGTGGAGAAAAGGCCAATGCTTCTGGACTAGGAATCAGAAAACCTAACCATAAACAGCCATATTATACTGGACTAATCACTCTCTGCAACTGAGCTTTCTCATCTGTAAGAAAGGTGCTATTACCACCTTTCCTGACCACTTCATAGTTTCATTTGAAAGATCAAATGATATAGTATGTGGGAAAATTATACAGTGCTATGCAAATGTAAACAAATATTGTACCACTTTTGAAGCACTTACATTGTGCCAGGCACTATTTTAGGCTCCTTACATACATTATCACGTTCAGTTTAATTTCATCTTCACAATAATACTATAAGGTAGGTATTATTAGTTCCATGTGCAGAGACAAGAAAACTGAGGCTTAGAAAATTCCTCCAAAATCTTACGGCTAATAAAGGCAACACTGAGGGTAAATATAATACCCAAGCAAGGATTTGTATTCATATATTCATAATCATCCATTGGGGATCTGCATAACTCTTAATTAGATGTCTTTAAGAGCAACTCAATGCTACCTCTTACAAAGTAGAATTAACTAATGTTGAAGTTCTCTAACTTTTCCATTGGACATACCACTAGAAAGCTGAGAATACTTGTTATTTTGGATTGGCCCCATATTAATCCATCATGACCACTTCTTTGTTAATTTATCCTAAATATAGGCAAAGGCTACCCTGTTTGACAATCAGGAAGAGTACTAATAACCATAATCTCCTTTAAAGTCCCCAGAGTGACTGCCTTGAAATTTTATTTGGTGTTAAGAATTTCAGAATAGATGCAATAGGAAGAGGCAGGCTTAAAGATATCTGAGTGCCAACTGTCTTCCTTTCCAAGCCAAGGAAAGCTACTTGGATAATACAGGCACTAACAAGCAAGGGTTACTTATTTGTGTTTTGTTTTGCTTTGTTTTCATATTGCTTGTGAAAGCCAGTAGGGGAAAAGAAGTTTAGACCATTTTAAAATGAAATAAAACTAAAACCTATGAGCAAATAATTGCTTGAATTTGTTAAAAGGGAAAGCTATAGATATATGAAAGTTTATAGGAAAGAGTATACAGATGTATACAAATGGCAGACAAGTAACATAAATTTGCCAGTATAATACCAGAGCAACTGGTAAAGGAAGAAAAGTCAGTGTAGAAGCTACCCACAGGAAGTATTCAGATCAGTTGAGACCTGATACTCATTCATCGCTAGAAAAATCCATCAAGTAGCTGAAGCCATGACAAATCTCAGAAGAATATGTATGGGTCAATACAGCTAGTAGGAATACTGAGTTTCTCCTTCTGCCCTCATTCTTGGAGGGCATCAAGGATCCTATTAGCAGCACACAACCTTAATCCATCTATAGAAAAGTTGAATGTATGAATGTTATGCTGTAATCTCAAAGTCAGAGATTTGACCAGTTACATCATGTCCTGTTTTATAAGGAAAAAGGTCTAAAAATCCAACACTGAGGAGCTCAAAAATTTAAGAGATTGTGATTGTAGATGGTGGAAGTCTCTCCTTGTAAAATAAATTTAAAGTTGCATCCTGTGGAGGAAGCAGTGATGTGGGCTGAGTCAGAAAATAAAGTATGCAAACAAATGGATTTGAAAAACTTTGAAATTTCCAGGTAAGACCAAACTAATATGTGTATTTAAATGCGTTTTGTTTTTTTTTTTGTTTTGAATAAGGAGGGTAGAGTTCATTTCTTCAAATTCTCTATGACAATTCTTAACACACTGTCACATTTTCTAGTTGGAAAACAAGCCAAATCTGCTTCTCTTGATGTTTGAGACTCTTTTTCTCTATTTGCCTTCAGTGGCAAAAGAACTATATTAATGATTAATTTAGTCATCCCTTACCTTTGCTTTTAAATTACTTCAAATTCTTTCAGTAATTATTTTCAAGCTTGTTACTGATTTTCATCAGTCTCTTCTAGGTGCTATCATATTTGCCACATTAGATTAACGTTATAGAATTCAATACTAAATGCTCAGGACCCACCCAGAAATGTCAACACCTACCTCTGGGTTTTGACAACTCACTTAACCTCTCTATACTTCCCTACCCTCAGGTGTAAAATGATAGCAGTTTGATTAGAAAAACTCTAAAGTTCTAACTATGTTAATATTTTAATGCCAGCTATTAATAGCTAAACATACTTATAAAAAAAAAACAAAGTGATAACACAGAAAAGATTCTATAACAGGAGGAATAAATGAACATAATATTCATACCATTCTGTGAACAACTATCTATGTAATTATACTTTTTTGTGGCTGTTTTGGTATATTTTTTGTAACTATAACAGAATACCTGAGCCTGGGCAATTTATAAAGAAAAGAAGCTTATGTAGCTCATGGTTCTGCAGACTGTGAAATTCAAGGGTATGGCCCTGACTTGTGGTAATATATTAACAACATGGTAGAGAAGGTCAAAGGGGAATTGGACACGTGTGAAGAGACAAAACCCAAGAAGCATCCTGGCTTTATAACAACTCACTCTCTCAGGAACTAATCCATTCCCCACAAGAACTAATCCAGTCTTGCCAGAGCAAGAACTTACTACCACGAGAACGGCATCAAGCCATTCATAAGAGATCTGCCCCCATGATCCAAACACCTCTCTCTAGGCCCCACGTCCCAACACCACCACACTGAGGATCTAATTTCGACATGAGTTTTGGTAGGGACAAAAATCAAACCATAGAAGTTGCCTTATTGATAAACTGAAGATAAAACATCACACTTTCACATGGAAGGAATGGGCTATATAATTTCTTGCAGCTTCTTCTGGTTCCAGAATTAATGACTATATTATGGCTTACTGTATGTACATGAGGTACCAGACAGAGTCCTTTATTTAACAGCAACAACAAAAAAAAACTGAAGGCCTAGAAAATTACAGGCATATTATACACTGAATTCTAGAATGATGATGTAGTGAGTTGAATGATATATTCAAGTGCTAACCCCTAGTACTTGTAAATGTGACCTTATTTGGAAATATGGTATTTGCCAATGCAACCAAGGTAAGATTAGGTCATACTAGATTAGTGTAAATCCTAAATCCAAAGGACACAAAGAGATATACACAAGGCAAAAGGTCATGTGACAAGAGAGGTAGAGATTCCAGTGATGTAGCTACAGACCAAAGAATGTCAAGAATTGCAGGGAGCCACCGGAAGCCAGAAAGAGGCAAGGAAGGATTCTTCTCAGAGGGAGCATAGCCCTGCTAACACTTGATTTTGGACTTCTAGCCTCCAGAACTGTGACAGAATAAATTCTGCTTTTACAGCACCATTAGGAAATTTAAAAAGATGGTCACATCTGTACAATAAGAGATAGCCAGCCAAATAAAAAAGTTATTAAAAGTATTCCAAGAAATATGATATCTTAGTGAAACCAAAAGACTGGCAACATCCAACATATTTCAAAAATTTAAGCTTTGGCCAAACGTGCTGGCTCACGCCTGTAATCCTAGCACTCTGAGAGGCCAAGGCGGGAGGATCACTTTAGGTCAGGAGTTCAAGACCAGCCTCAGCAAGAGTGAGACACTGTCTCTACTAAATATAGAAAGAAATTAGCCAGGCAACTAAAACCAGGAAAAAAAAAATTAGCCGGGTGTGGTGCTATGTATTCCCAGCTACCTGAGAGACTCAGGCAGGAGGATCACTTGAGCCCAGGAGTTTGAGGTTGCTGTGAGCTAGGGCTGACAGCACAGCACTCTAGCCCAGGCAACAGAGTAAGACTGTCTCAAAAAACAAAAAAAAATTTAAGCTTTAATGACATTGAGAAGTAGTGTTTTTGAATATGATAAACTACAGGCTACTATCTTAACCATCTACTACTAATTTGCTCTTTGAAAATAGACAATCCATTTGACTTCGGAACATGTCACTTTCCTTTCATACAAAGTGAAATTTAACATACTAATCTGCCTGCAAGAATGCAAAGAAAATTAATCACATTCTGCTGAGTCCTTTTGACAATGGTAAATAGGATAACTGTATATACAGGTACACATGCTTAAAGAGATTGATAGATGGATGGATATTTTACATATAGGTAAAGTGTGAATAGAAACTGAGAGTTATAAAACTTCCTGACAGTATAAAGAATAATTATATCTTGTCTTTGTCTCATCTAGAGACCAAAGTATAATCAAGTATCCCCAAAATAAATTTTATCTGAATATTAAAATCACTCAAATCGTGAGAAGAAAAATAAATATAAAATAGCAGCATTCCTGAAAAAATATTTTTGTGCTCTGATTAAGAAATGAAAATTACTAATACAAAACAACAATCTGTCTAATTAGTATTTTCTTAAATTAGCAAGAACATTTAACCTCTTCAATAAGCTTTCATGTGGACAGAATGTTTTATACTACTATAATTATCCCTTAAAAGTAGCAAAACAAAAGAAAAGGAAATACCTAGCAAATGAAACAAAGCTAATAGAATTAATGAGTTATATTTATATTTATAATCTTGAACTGGTGAAGATAAAATATAACAGATAATACTATTGTTTATACTAAGCCCAGATAGTATACTTTAGACCAGTATTCTCAACCCTGGTTGCACATTAGAAAGATCTGCAGGAAATTTAATACAAATGCTGATGCCCAGGGACTCCTAGAGGCAGGGCTATGCCCTATGGCAGCACACAAGGTTTGTTCTGCACCATACGGCAGGCACCATTGAAACAATGCAATGCAATCTGTACAATGCAAGAATAAAAACTAAGTGAGTACAAACCATTAAAGATACTTAGTGAAATATTAAATCAAAATCAATTAATCATTTCTCAGATAAGAAGCACCAAACTTTAGCTCTGTGGGCACAAAGGTTGCTTTTATTGAGCAACCACTGATTAAACAGCATCATGAGCATGCTCTGGGAGATTGCCTTCTATTTCTTCATTATGTAATAGCATCCTATTATTTATTATTTTATAGTAAATATAGTATTTTAAGGCTGGATGTATTTCATGACATTAAGGAATTAAGGAATTGCTTGGGGTTTTATCAGGGTGATAATGGTATTACAGCTACATTTTATTTTTAAAGACATCTTATCTTTTAGAAATACACAGTGCAATATGTACAGCTACAAATAGAATGTCTGCAATTTGCTTCAATATCATCTAGGGTAGGAAAGAACTAGGCAGAGTTTAGATAGAACAAGAGTGGCCATTTATTTACACTTGTTAAAGGGTAAGTAGGTTCATTATCAGTTCCCTCTATTTTGTATATAATTAAAATTTTTCATAATGTGTTCACTCATTCAGATCAAAAATAGGAAACACACCATCCCTACAATAAGCAACTTATCTTGACCAGAATAGAGAATATATTTATGATAGACAGAACTATCCCAAGGAAAGGACCAGGTGGTCATGCTTCAACCATATGAATAAGAATTTATTTGTTGGAAAATAACTTTAAGCCACTTAAATCTTTTGATAACTGAATCAAGGTGATGCCTAAAACGTGGGGGCAATAGCTGAAACAAAGAAAACTAAGAAGTGCCTTTTATATCAAAGTAATATAGGCAAATTCATCGTATCCAAAAAGTATACATTCCAAGGACTTTAGTTTAGTTGGAATAGCACAGTAAGCCACTAATAATCATTGATGCCTTAACAAGAATTAGGTAAAACCGATACAATTTCCAAGAAATAATGATAAAAGTAAAGTTTTTAATGATGTGGAAGGAGTGTGGTAAAGAACTAAGATATAAAGGAGAAGAGTTACGAGGACATCATTCTAAGGTATGGTTGAAAATGTTCAAAAGAGCTAACAGGCCAAGCAATACAACTCGAAAAAACAGTGATTTACTATTTCTACAAAGTAGACCACTAAATTGATATCAACATGTAGGACCTCACCCATATTACAAACCATTATTGTTGTTCCTCCACTGTTCTCTTCTCTCATCAAAATCTTTACAGTTCCAATCCTGGGTTTAACACCTTACAGGAAATTCTTGTCTAATAAAGCCATTTTTTCCCCATTGCATTTGTATTCCCCAAACTAGAGTTTTTCTGCCAGTGAACTAGTAAATAGTAACAGTTTTCTGCATGTTGCCACTGTATCATTGAAAAAGAAAAGTCTCAGTATTCTATCATATAGATTCCATTTGCCACTTTATTTTTTTCTGTTTGTCACTTTAAAAGTTGTCTGATGTGCTTTTAAATTCATTACAGCTATATATTTTGCCACTTGAAAAAAAATCCAAAAGAGAAAAGCAAAAACCACTAAAATAGCCACCTTCTCCACTGTTCTAACAGGTAATTAATTATACAACAAACAAAAAGTATTCTACTAAAGTAAAACATAATATCCATGCAAACATTTAAAATAGTATTAAGCAGCTATTACACTATATGCAGTGAGGGCTCTGCAATGTGTAGAACCAGAAAGAAAGAAGAAAAAAATAGAATGTAGAACCTTGTAAAGCAATGGCTAAATAATAAATCTTAAGTGCTAGAAAATGAACTATCATTGTTTTTTCTACATATCTCTTATCTGTTTATGGACACAACTGGAATACTGCACACAGAAAAAAAGTACGTCATAAATTTTATTGATATTTTTTAGTATCATCATTATTTATTCATTCATGCAACAAATATTTACTGAACACTAAGAATTAGACCCTGGGAATAGTGGTGAAAAAGACAAAGCCTCTGCCCTCAGGGAACTTAGAAATAATAGAATATTTCCTGGGCAAATCTGTGATGATCTTTGCTTATAAAAGTTCAAGAAAAGGGCAATACTAAATATCATGAGACACCAAAATAACCCTAAAGTATACTTTGGACATTTGCTTTTGAATTTCAGTTGCTCAAGAATTCATGAGTTAATTATCTATTAATTTATCTATAATTTTTTCTCTTTTTTTACTCATCCACTTAGACTAACCAGTCCTTTACTGTCACTAATACCATACAAGAATAATAGAATAGGCAATATTGCTTTGCAATGACAAAACTTAAAACATTAATAGCTATTCCAAATTGTTTGCTACTTAGTGAGCTGCTCTGGTAAAATACTTGAAGTAAAAGGTGAAAGAAATGAATGAAAAGAGAATTTAGAAAGATCTGGGATGGGGAGTAGGGCTGTGACGAGTTAGAGGTATTTATCTCAGGTTAGCTCTTTTATAAGAAAGAATTTAAAAAGAGTATCTAAAAAAAGGAGGGGGGTCAAATGAGCAGGTTAGATATCATCCTCTACAACAAGCTGGTAAAACATATTTCTCCAACTCTTGTACTGCATATTTTACCTTCAGCCTCAATTAGCAAAGAAAAAAAATGTGTTCAGAGATTTTTTTTTTTTTT
>VBSM01003200.1:4869440-4894044 GCA_008086735.1 Cheirogaleus medius | reverse complement strand
TACCATGCTGATTTAACTATTATTGCTTTATAGTACAGCTTGAGGTCAGGAAGGAAAGTCTATTTCTACAGAAAAAAATACAAAGCTAAATTACATAAGGTCTCATCAAAAATTTTATCTATTAATAATGCTTTCAGCATACTTATAGTTAGGTTTTAAGGACATATGCAAGCTAAGTAATCTGCACTAATGAGATGGCCAATGACACAACTGACCTGAAGTGGCCAATTTCCATTCTATTCACAATTTCTATTGTGAAAAAGAAAAGAAACTTTTATTATGTTTACTAAAATTCATATCAATTTTGAGAATATATATTAGAACATTTGTTTCCATTTATCTAATATTTTTGGCAGTTATGATGTTCAGCTGCTATTCTTTTATTAAAATTAATGTGAGAAATATCATCATGCGCAGACATTCATATAATTCTTTTCCTTGGGGCTTAAACAAAGAAATGATGGTATATATGTGAAATAACTTCTTTGTGTTAGAAAGTTAGTCATTCTATCACAGGTAGGAAATGCTGCTTTTCCTTAAAAAGGCAAAAGGCATCATGAAACCTTCAGATCCATGAGACAACTATACATGCATTATTGTCTTTAAAAATTCTTTAGTTTTTACTAAATAAGGGTGCAAATCAATCTCCTTCCTTTTTACCTTTTGCATACATAGAATTCTTTCAAGACACTTTCAAATCAAGTACCTAGTAGCAAAGTGTCTTATAAAATAGGAGGCCTTATATAAACGGTAGCTGAAGAAAATGAATCAATAGTGAAATATCCTTAATTCACTTTTCTAATTACAGAAACATAAACATGACCACTATTTTAATTCATAATTACTACCCATACAATATTTAATTGATTGTTGCTATTTACCTATAATTCGAAATTGATGCCCCACCTGAAATAAAATGTTAAAGAGAGAACAAAAATCTACAAATAATAATCCCTGTACCATTTCTTCCTACTCTATCACTATAAGTCTCAAACCACCTATTAACTGAAGCACAAATATAGCAATACATTATGGTTTGGGGCCGCTCTTTAAACATTGTTTTATTTAAAGTATTAGGATCATCTCTCCTACTCAGATTTTAAAATAGATAAACCAAAGGCTAGAGATTAAATAAATTTTTTAAAAAACCCCACAAAATCTCAGAGCAAATCAGTCACATAGAAGAACAGCACAAATTATAAGTAAAACTGTACAAACTACAATATTTCACTTCCTGGTTTACCAAATATTCTTGAAAAATTATTTCATTTGATCCTCACAACACATCTTGAGGATAAAAAGGAAGAGTATTATATTTATTTTCATCATGTTGCAAATGAAGATACAGAATTGGAGCGATTTTCCCTTTTATACGTGAGTAGCTGAAATGACCTTTGAATTCAGCTCCTCTAACTTCCAGTCCAGTGCTCTTTCCTAGTACCTCTGACCTACATAATCATATGTAAGAGGTACAAGAAAGAACATCAAAACCCTAGGAACATTAAAGGAATTCATACTGTGCAGGCTAATATTTATAAGTCAGGATTAGTATCCATGTACCTAATTTGTGGTTTGGAATTGTAAACAAATACATCAGTCAGGAAGACAAAATAGGTGAGAGAACAATTAATAATGGTTCATGTCTACAAAAAATAGCAGTTATTATTGTTTAGATGTGTTTATCAGCTAAAATGAAAAAACTGCATGGCAAATTAAAAAGTAAAACAAAAATGTAGGTAAATGTTGATGAGTACAAGCTGAATATCCAAAATTGCAAATGTAGAAATACTGATTCAGATGGTACCATTTCATTATATTCTATTGGAAGAAGGCTTCAGGTGACTCATATAGATAAATCCAGAGAGAAGGGATTTCCCCACCACTACCCCTACATTTTAAAATGTAAAACAAAAGTACTAAACAAAACCAGGTTGCAACATATTAGCTCGGAGATTTTCTACTATTTTTCTAAAATATAAGACATATCAAGTTTGTTAACTATTCATGCCCATCTAAAGCCTAAATTCTTTAATAACAAAGTATTACTTTTTCTGTAATATAAAACATGTGATAATGGAATGTAAATATCCTGAATTCTCCAAGCTTTGACATAATATCTGAAGTGTTTATCATCAAAAATCATAATATCCAGTAGAAATCCTAGAACATAATAGCTGAGAAGCATTGATAATGCAAATTCCTTAATTTCTGGAGGCAGAGAAGGCTTAAAGATGCAATAACAAAAAAGAAACCCCTATTCATCAAAACTTTCTTTTTCAATAATTCTAAGAGGCTGGTACTCGCCACAACTCCTCTCAGATTTAGACATATAATTGGGAACTTCATTTTTAATACCGGTTAATACATGTAAAACATATGCATGCTGAACATATTAAAGAATAAAAGTTTTCTGGGAGCTTTTTTCCATGGAAAAAATAAAGAAAACTCAACAGTGTTCAAGTGGATCACTACCATCTGCCAGCATTTTATCTAAAATAAAACTGATTGAAGAAAGGCAAATATTAAGATCATGTTTCCAAAAGCCTGAATGTTTTTCAGGTAGTTCAATTCTAAAATTGCCACTGTTTCTACTTCTTGTGTGGATGTGTGTGTATGCGTGTCTTCTTTTTCTACTCCCAGTTCTAAATTCCAAAATCAGAAAAGGAGAATAGTTACTTACATAAACTCTACTTACATATTAAGTACACTATTTAAATTTCAAAGCAAAAAAGACCTCAATTCTTAACCTCTGCTTCTCTTATTTTTTAAAAATGTACTGTAAATAAAATATGAGTGCCATTAAATGTCTTTGAAGATTTGGGAAAAAATAACAATAGTGCTATTAAAATGATTGCATAGTCCTACCTATCACTCTTTATAAATTTACAAGTTATATATAGTCTCTTCATTACCACCAATTACAATGGAATAGTAAATCAGGGATTCCTAAACCTTGTAGTAATGACACTGAGCTATTGCTTGGTTTCCTGGAAGCAATCCTCTTACAAAATGGCATAAAAATGTTTTTCAATAAAAGTGAGTTAATTTTGTTCTAAGTTCTAAAAAATTAAAACCTCCCTTTGAGAAAATTGAGGAAACTTGGCAATGTTACAAAATGAAGGCTAAGAATCATTACATATGAATGAGAAACGCTGTAATATAACTGCTACATACATACACACACACACACACACAACATACACGCCTTGAATTATACTGGATTTTATGAAAAAAATTTTTCATTGCATTTAAGTTTATGAAAGAGGAAAAAAACAATGACAAAAACAAATTCACATTCTTAGCTACTTTCATTTTCTAAAAATCTTGGAAACCACCAAAACAGTTTATATACAAATAAATATCTGTGTAATACTGGATACACAGAGAAATTATGGGCTAAAGTCCCCTACTCCCATAGTTTAGATCTATTAATACTACTGTAGTGAGAGACAGATTACCAAGGAATTGGGGGATTTTCCTAGAAACATATTAGTATATGACTGTTTTAAAAATGCCGACTCAAGTGAACCTTGTCCAAATGGTATCAAAAACAAATAAACAAAAACCCCCAACTATATCAAAAAGAAGAAATTCAGTTCCTAAAGCATATTGCCTTATTCACCTTTTTATCATTTGTACTTGGCATACAGTGTTCACCAAATATATGCCTGCTATTCCAGACTACTGAGGAAGAAATGGGCTTTTCTGAACTATATACCAAGTAGGGTGGCAAACATAAGCTTTACTCATTCATTTTCACTTTGGGATCTAGCATAATATATGAACTACACAGATGTACGTTATACTTGACCTTTTTTGGAGGGAAAGAGGATGATTAAGTTTGAGAGGTAATACCAAATAATGAATCACTTATTGGTTGTGTGTGTATTTATATACCGTATTTCCCCAACAATAAGACATGGTCTTATATTTATTTTTCCTCAAGAAGACACCCTAGGGCTTATTTTCAGGGGATATGTTATTTTCCCCTCAAAGCCTCAGCTTGCAGCACGCACAGGATGGCTGGGACCTGACAGGGGAAGCCGACCTTGTTGGCGGGGCTGCCCGCACCTTTCGGGTCACTTCTGGGATAGTAGCTGTCACGATGGGGCAGATAAGAAGGGCTGCTAGTGCATGGGTTGTGCAGATACGCTGCGTAGCCATGCCCATCACTAGGTCTTATTTTCGGGGTAGGGCTTCTATTGCGCAAATACTTAGAAATCCTGCTAGGGCTTATTTTACGGGTAGGTCTTATTTTCAGGGAAACACGGGATATAGTCATGTGTTTACACCACGATGAAACTGCCTAATGACACATTTCTCAGATGCACAAATGTCATAGAGTGTACTTACACAAACCTAGATGGTATAGCCTACTACATACCTAGGCTGTATGGTATAGCCTATTGCTTCTAGGCTATAAACCTGTACAGCATGTTACTGTACTGGACATTGAAAAGATATGCCATTATAACCTTACAAGACTACCATCATATATGCAGTCCATCATTGACTGAAATGTCATTATGTGGCATATGACTATACATCTATATATATATATACACAAAATTTTACTTAAATGGGAGAAAAGAGCAAGTATTACATTCTTAAAGAAAAGTTTTACTACATTTAAGTATATGGAATAACTTAAAATGCTGCCAAAACTAACTCAGAGTCAATGCAATGAGTAAATATGAATGATTTACAAATAACATTATCTATTTTCTAAAATAATTAAAATCACTAAAGTAGTTTAATTGTGACCTCTGTGATTTTGACAAATTAATTTATATCCTAAATTCTTTTCTCATAGACAAGAGTAATTTCAATTTAGCTCCTAGATAAAGTTCGTAACTAGTGAAAAGCAAAAAGCACAAATTTCATTCATATTGCTAGTTCCTTTCCTATTCTCTGTTCCTACTATCATTGTTCCCATTCAGAATCTCACTATTTTGTCCATTAGATGTTTAGAATCCAATGACTGTCTCTAAAATCTTATCAATGGTCTCCATTCTATATTGCTGTAATAATCATCCTATCCAGTTTTCTTTACCTTACTCTCATGTTTGACTAGGGTACTCATCATGGTTTTGCCTGTAAAACATCATTTCTCCTTCCATAAATACTATCAATATAATTTTCCTTTTGCTCTCCTGAACTCAGTTGATATGGTTTGGATGGGACTGACTCCACTTCCTGATTCCAAAGTGGTGATGTAACCCAGGCCTGGCCAATCATGATATCATTAATAGATGCCTTTTGCCACAGTAACAAGTTCAAAGGCCACATAATACAAAAAATTCCACTCAGGCAATCTCGGGATATTTGTTGGAACTATTGAAAAGATATCTAAACTGGTAGAATATAAGCTTAGCTCTGTGAGTGATCCATATGAAGAGAGCCAGCTCCAGCACGTAGCAAAAACAGAGGAAAGCAGAAGCAAGAGACCTAATGACATACCTGAATCACTGGATCTAGCTTTGCCTGTGGGTTAACCACCCTGGGACTTTTAGTTATATGACCTGATACATTCTCTGTTATATTTACGTGATTTTTGAATTGGGTTTCTATCACAGGCAACTAAAAGAGTCCTGAGTAATAGAGCCTTCAATAATATAGCCTTCAGAGAACACCCATTACCTAAATTAAACGCTCCCCCAATTTTTAATCTTATAATTCGAGAATATACATGAACTAGGCAAAATCTACCTGTCATCCCAACCTGATCTCCTACAACTCCTCCTAATTTAGAACATATTCATACTAAATCAAGCTTTTAAAGTTTCCAAACATTTCCCTATTTTTCCTGTGAACCTTTGTCCACAACACTTTTTTCTCCGACAGTGCTCTTCCATTTTGTCTCCATCTATGAAAATCTCTAGCATCCTCTTAGGTCTACCTCAGAATTTGCTGAACAAGAATTAAACCCTTTCCTCTGTACTTCTTTAGTGAATCCTGTAATCACTCTAGTACTGATTATTCTGTGTGAGTTCTGTGGTAACATCAGGAGTATACGGTGTATATGTCCTACGTCCCATGTCCTGTAGAGTCAGAGAGCTAACATGAGGGTTCAACACTTTCTCTTTGAAAAAGCAAATAATCATGAAATGCTGAGGCTGGAATAAGAAATTTGAACAAATAAGAAGTCACATTTGAGTGACTCCAAAGATAGAAGTTCTGTTAGAATTATTCCCTGAAAGTCTCTAACTCTAAAAAGTTAACTATAAAATTGTTTTTTAAAAATTCAAGGAGATGAACAAATAAGACTAGGGAAAAAAATCTCTCAGTTAAATGAAGCAGTGGCTGATAACAAAGTTGAATGAGAGACAGGACAAATTTGTCTTTTGTGTTAGAATTCCTTAAATCTTGATTTTGATTTTAATTCTTTGTTCGTGACATCACAGAACTCAGGGATAGATGAAACAATAAAGATAAAAAAAAGTTAAAGATAAAAAAGAAAATAAGACTCTAAGGTTAAAAAGTGATTTTTTTCCAGGCCAAACAATTAATTAATGGCAGAGCTGGGATTACTACCCAGGATGGCTGTTTCCCTACCATATTGTTTTTTTCAAACAAAAGTGATTGTGATTCTTTTTGTAAACTCTTTAGGTATATGTACAATTATAAATATTTTATTAAAGATCATTTAAAGATTCATTTTTGGGCAGATTCTAAGCCAAAGGCTACAAATACAAGGGCCTAAATGGGCCAGCTAAGTAACATAAATATGAGAAGCAGGTTGGTATAAAACAGTGGTGACTAGTGGTTTTTGTGACCAAAACGATGAATGTCTATCAGTCTAAAAGCACTAATAATAAAAAAAAAGTTTAAATAATCACAGTGGCCAAGCAAAATATCTCTTTGTGCCAAATTCCAATCTCTCATTTATTCTGATAGTTTCTATACCATAAATTTTAATAAACCACTGTTCATGGGTGGCCACTGCCAAAACTAGAAAGCCTTCAAATACAATCACATGAAATTTTACACAATATCACAGGCATATTATAGACTCTATAAAGTTTCCTGAACTAAGAAGCATTTTTTATCTAGAAACACTTTTATATGAAGGAAATTACAGAATATTATGTTTTCTTTTATCAAAATTTACATAATAGATGATGGCTGCTTTCATAATCTCATTAATATAATCCATAAAAATAAGTGAGTAACTGTGTATGGAATTCTGTAGTTAATACAGTAAAACTGAGTAACACAAACCCTTAAATGTCTCTAAGTAGTTTCTACATAGATATCTCTAGACACAGGATACAGGTAATACTCACAGCAGAAAAAAAATAAGCAAATTAGCAAAGCCAATGGCAACCGTATTTTGCCTGCATTTTCAAACTCAAATCATTCATTCAACCATATTTACTAAGCAGCTACTATATGCTAGGCAGCATACTTGGTACCGGGGACAAAATAGTGAAGAAGACAGATATGGCCCCTATCATCATGAAGCTTAGAATAAAGAAAAACAAACAAAATAATTATAAGTTATATAAAATGTTATTACAGAGGGAGAAAAACAAAGGGTGCTGAAATAGAGGTCTTATTTTAGATAAGGAGCTCAGGAAAAGCCTCTCTGAGAAAGAAAAATTTTAGCAGAGTTTTGAAGGATAGGAAGGAGAAAGCAATGACGAACAAGGGATGTGGGGTGGGGACTTAAGTAAGTGCTGCCAGAAAAGAGACCAGCAGGTAGTAATAGGACCTGTGGCTGGAAAAGAGCTTCAGAGTTCAGAGTACTCGAGTAAACAAGGCCAATGCTGCTACAGCAGATTAACGAGATGGTGGGGAGGGAGATGAGGTTGCACAGGTAGGCAGGGCCCAGATCAAGTGGACCTGAGCAAATCCTTGTTTGTACTCTGGATTTTTACATATGCAATGGGATGTCCCTGATGGGATTATTGAATAATGGCTACGAGTATCAGCAAGTGGATACAGGCACTACGCTTCCTTTCAATCAACAAAGGTTCACTAAGTGATTACTGTGTGCTAGCACTGTATGTCCACGTTTGTAAAGTTTGCCTTTTTATCAGAAGTGCTAGCACAGGCACTGGTCTTAATATGAAAGCTCTTAATAAATGCTGATGAAGGAAAAGAATAATGGAAAGAAACAAGCTTAAAAAAGAGCCAAAAGTTGACTAGTGGTAGGTAGCAGATTTTGATCAAATCGTTACACCCTGCCCTCATGCTCTCTCTACTACACATATTCACCAGGAGTTTCTCCTAAAGAAGGGCAGTGTTATATTTCTATTATCTAAATGAGATGATGAACAAAGAAAAATATAGGAGAGACTTTACAGGGAAAAATTCACTAAAATATAAAATTATGTTCTTTAGAATGATAAAAGGATGAAATGGACATAAATGCTCCTTTGTGAACAGTAGCTCTGACACAGCTCCTGCCCTCCCCTTGGCAGTTATCTATGTGGGCTGGTAGCTCGGGAAACCATCATGTGAATGAATGCACACCAGGGCCTGAACAACAGAGGAGTGTAAACAAGGGAAAGATGGACAAGAATTAGTCCTTTAATGGACAAGACAATGTGCCCAAAGAAGGGTAACAGGCCAAATCTGACCCCAGGGAGTAAGAAAGCATGAAAGCTTCCTTAAGAAAGGGTCAGGGAAGGAAAAGGCCACAGAGTCTTTGCATCATAGCTTTGGAGGTCCCAAATGTAGCGAGTCAGAGTATCAGTGGCAAAAGTAAACATTTTCATTGACTAAGACCTTAATAAAAGCAGAAAAGATTTCTCACACAAATACAAATTAATGTTGGAGTTGGAAGTAAAATTAAAATATCTTTCATTTTCTAAATGTGTTTTTTCCATGCTTAGAAACCATGATGAAGACACTCTCAACACCTAAAAACTAGATTAAAAGTGCTCTAAAATCAGACTCAAAGATTCAATTGCTATGTCAAAAACAACCATGTTACTTATAAAAGCAAAATTATGAAGGGCCTTATACTACAAAGTTCTTTTATACAGTTGCATATTTTACATCCATTTGAGGATGAGTTTCTTCCTTTTTTTTCCCTTTTCCATTCCATTCATTAAAAACAATGATTTTTCTGGCCGGGCGCGGTGGCTCACGCCTGTAATCCTAGCACTCTGGGAGGCCGAGGCGGGTGGATAGCTCAAGGTCAGGAGTTCGAAACCAGCCTGACCAAGAGCGAGACCCCGTCTCTAAAAAAAAAAAAAAAACAATGATTTTTCTCCCCTCTGTAAAAGTGTAATAAACATTCAGTTTGTCTTTTAAAATACACTTGTCAAATTTCAAAGGGTAAATATACGAGAGATTTACCCTAAAGGTCTTTACAGTGCAGAGTCTGTTAGAAATAATGTCTTATACCCATATGAACCATTACCCAGGGGGCTATATAGAACCTTACATGTGATATTTTATATCATTTTTAAAATAAACTAGAAGGGATATTAAAAATGTACACTTGAAGTTTCACTGTAGTACTTAACTTTTTGGAAGCAGTGGCTTCACAGTACATGCTACTAACTATACTAACTATACAGAAACTTCTGAATTAGCAACTTGTGGTGAGAATAAACTAGGAACTCCATAACAAGAACACATTTTTTTTCCTCCTACTGGAATAGTTTACTCTTGAGAGCACTGGCAAAGGAACACAAAGAAAATGGAAAAAATGAAGCCTATAAACCATCCTTTAGGGACCAAGATAACAGGTTTAGTTTTGCTATGAAGGATACACACGTATGTGTGTGCACGTGTATGTGTATATGACAGAGACAGACAGAGAGAGAAAGAGACTGACTGATGGCTAGTTATTTGGTTTGCAGAATCACCCTATTTCTGTAGTGTTGTGGTCAACTACATTTTCAACATAAAGTCCAGATGGCTAAATTGAACAATATTCTCAATCAGAGGAGACTTCACTGAAATGAAATATTGTAGAGGAAGCCTTAAGGGCCATTCAAACCTAGACGGCTGCTGTGTGTGCTGGTTAGACAGAATAGTTAGATTGGTTCAAAAACAAACCAAAAGAAAATTCCACAACAAGGCAGTATAGGACAGGGAAGCTGGTTGGCTGAGTAAGTGTTGGGGAAGATTTTGGCCAATTCTCATAAATGGAACAGTCACATATTGGTGAGATTATGGGATGCTATATTGTACCCAATGAAAAAATTATTTATGTAATGTAAGAACATCTTCCAAACCCCAAGAAGCACACACAATGCCTAATGATATAAGGCTAGTGAGCTGAGCAATGGAATGCTGCCTCTAGCCAAGCTCCTAAACCAAGTAGAAAACTTCACAGTATACTAGGCTGAGGATAATTTGGAAGTAGCAGGTATGGCGCATCGTAAACAGAGAATGTTATTTGTGTATTCATGAGTCCACCCTATGAAAAGAAAGCATCTATGTAGTCCTTATTTGTATTTAAGGAAAAGCTTCAAAAGAGGAAAATTCAAATGACCTGTAACTTCAAAGTCTGAAAATGAGAGATTACAGATTCACAGACCTAAAAATGTGCCTGGTTTCTAGCCTTCAGCCTCCAACAAGATTCAAGAACTATAATACTTCTCTAGACAGGGAGAAGCACCACACCCACTTCTAATAGTAAAACCTAGTAATATTTTTTTGATCAAAAGAGGTACTTAATTTAATTAAGAGGCTTAATTTAATTAATTAATTTACCTTGCTTCAGCTGGAGTTAAGACAGCATAGTGATTAAGAGGATGAGCTTAAAAAGAAGAAATAGCATATTGCTTTTGCAGGTGGCCCGATTTGAACTCAAAATCCTCCACTAACTAGCCATGTAACCCATTGCAAGTCATTTGAGTCTTGAAGCCTCAGTTTCCTCCTCTATAAAACCAAGATAATAATATCTAGCATCTGGGATTATAGAATGCCTACCACATGGTAAGTGTTCACTATGTTAGCTATTAGCATTATTATTTAATCCCTTTAAATCTTGTTCTGGTTACTATCGAGACGTAAAATGACTGCCCTATATAAGCCTAACAATATTTTACCTACCTACACATTCTTAAGTCATCATTTACTTTTATACTCCCAACTATCATGCACACTAATAAAAATGTGTTTCCATGATTAAAACAGTATTAAATTTTTCAGAAAAGTACATTTCAATAAACGATATTTTAAGAATAAAGTAGTATTGAATTATTCAGAAAGATACTTTAACAGGAGGCAAAAATTCAAAACAAGATATAATTGCCAAGCAAAGTAAGATTTAAATTATTCATTTACAAGTGGGAATAGTTTGAGAAACCACCCCCATCTTTATTAATTTACCTATACCCACTAGTTTATCCATACTTGTATTCACAATGGCTAGCTACAAGCAACAGACATACCTAGGTAATTTATATCATCTAAAAATGTTCATTTTCCAAAGAAAGTTATATTCAGTGTTTCACAGGGAATAGTTCACTTAAGGGGAAAAAAAATCATGCTTGCCATGATAGAGAATCTGCTAAGTGAAAGACTTCAATCATGGTATCATTAAAGAACAAGGCAAATCATAACCAAAGTATGAACAATCAGCTATCACCCTAAGCTTTAATTTCACTTTATGCATTACTTGACCTGATTGAAGTTTCATTTAATTTATTTTCTATCCAACGATTAGCTTTCCTTGCACCTCCTGGGACATTATAAAAAAAGGTTGGGGGTGTGGGTAGGGTATCATAATGATACTCAACACTTACTAACAGGTAAAATTTGTATTACTAAAAGAAACAGAAAATCTAAAAAAGTATACACTCATTCTCATGTAACACAAGTTTGGAAAGAGACGGGGTGGCAGCAAAACAATCCCGCACAAGGACCCTGACTCTGTCTTTTAGTGGGTAGATAGTTAGCTGATAAATCAAAATATCTAATGATTACAGGTCCATTTAGATTTTTCAGTTTCATTTTGAGTGAGGTTTTGCAAGTTATGTTTTTCTAAGAAATGATTCATTCTGCCTAATTTTTCCAATGTATTCATATAAAAGAATTCAGAACATTTCCCATTTTTATTGCTATGTGCTATTTCTGTAGTTATACTCTATTTTTTGTTCCAAAAAATGATTTGTGCCTTTAAAAAAAAAATCAATCACGTCTCTGGTTTATCTATTTTATTATTTCAAAATAACTACTTTTAGTTGGTTCATCTCCATTATATATTTGCTTTCAATTTCATTATTTTCTATTCTTTTCCTTATTGTTTCTTCCCCATTACTACTTCTAGATCCAACTAAGAGGGACCCTACCCTGAGCCACAACCTTTGGAGGAAGGGGATGTCCCAAACAAAAAAATAATAAATACTAAAAGTAAATTTATTAAAGATGCTTCAGATATGTCTGTCACTCTGGATACAACTTACACTGTGATATACAATATCTTCCTTATGATTCAGTTCTATTTTTAATATGCATGGTGATTTCTTCTTTGACCCATGAGTTATTTAGAATAATACTTTTACATTTCCTGACATATTGGGTTTTTAGGAATCTTTGTTGACTTCTCTCCTGCACGTACTTCCGAATGATTTCTCTCCTGCACACACTTCAGCATGATCTCATCTGTATGTTTTTAATATCCCGTCTAGTTTATTTTTAAAAATAAAATAAAATATCATTTGTGGGGGGCTGCTCCCAGCTTGCTGCACATATGGCAGAGCAGCTACTCCCTTAGGCAAAGAGCTGCAGACACCAGCAGTAGGAAGCTGGTCAGGGCACAAAGGAAGGTCCAAGGAATACAGGGAGGGCACTCACAGCCTCTGCTACTCTTCCCTAGGCACCTATTTTTCTTCATTTCCAGTGTACTCTTCCACTATTTCGTACTTATACCTCTCTTTCTTTATACCAAAGATGGCACATAATAACACTGTTCTATTTCTTACTTTTTGTCCACTTAATATGTCTTGAAGAGCCTTCCATACGAGTATACAGAAAACTTCCTCCTTCAGGTTAGAGCTGTACAGTATTTCATTTCAAGAGTATAACAATTTATTGAACCATCCCTTTATGAAAAGGCAACCACAGCTTCAAAGCAAGTTTACCACTCTAATTTCTAGTTCCTTCTTCGTTTTTGGAGCCCCTACATCTTTCTCTTATTTTGCTTTGCTACAGGCTTAAAAAGAAATTAGTTATAATTTACAGAGCATTTCTAGATGTTTTATCAATAAAGGGGTTTTCAGGTGACTTGGTAGCTACATTGTGCAAAATAGAAGTCTAATCCAGGCTCTTTGCAGCCTTCTGTTTATGGCAATCCAGGTGTTTTGAACTCATACTTGTACCTCATGGTTACAGATGTCACAGATATCTCTAATATCAGATATCACAACCACAACTACAGTCAAATGCAGGAAAGGGGAGGTGTCTTTATTCTTTTATAAGTAAAATAAAAAACCAAACCATTTTGCTGGAAGAACCTCCAGAAACCATCCACTTAACTCTAGTGTGCCACAATGTGGGGACTGACCAACCCTAGCTGCAAGGAAAGTTGGGGAATTTGGCAAAGGAGAATGGGATCATTATGACCAACTTAAGTCAATCTAGCTTCACTCCATCTCAAAGAAAACTGATTCTGTTAACATGGAAGAAGGGCTGTTAAATGGGCAATGATCAGTATCTGCCACAATACCTCAAATGAAACAGAAAATGTAATTGTAAGCATCTGAAGGTGAAAAAATGATTTTAAATAACAGTGATTCTTTCAGTTCAGTAAAGATACTGCAGAAAGAAAAATGAACGAAATATTTTTGATGCCTAGTCTAATATACATTATAAAAAAGTAGAAATGCTTCATCCCGAGACAAATGACTCACACGTTTCAGAACACAAAATTTAAGGCCTTCCCTCAGGCCGTATATACAGAAACTTTTTTTCTACATCTAGTGAAGTTTCCAGAAGGTAAACCTTTAATATAACCTAACAATTATAATAATTATCTACTACTTTTGAGAAAAATAACTTGCTGAGCTTTTGCAATCTGAAATAAAACTGAACAGCTCTAATGGGAATCATGATGTATTCTTTTAGTTGTCAAGACAAAGAAAACTCAAACTGAGTCCAGGAGCAGTGGCTCATGCCTATAATCCTAACACTCTGGGAGGCCAAGGTAGGCAGATTGCTTGAGCTCAGGAATTCGAGACCAGCCTGAGCAAGAGCGAGACCCCGTCTCTATTAAAAATAGAAAAATTAGCTGGGCATCATGGCATATGCCTGTAGTCCCAGCTACTTGGGAGGCTGAGGCACCTCTCAAATAAGACTGTTTGAGCCCAGGAGTCTGAGGTTGCGGTGAGCTATGACGACACCACTATACTCTACTTGGGTAACAAACCAAGTCTGTGTCTCAAAGAAAGGGAGGGGGGGGCTCAAACTGATTAATTAGGCTGAAGAATTTATTCCTTTAATAATAAAATGTTTTTCAGATAATAAGCTTAAAACAACAATAAGTGCATATGCTGAGAAAAGTAGCATATGTACCTACATCCAAGGTCTTTCTCATCGGACACATTCCTACTTGTTCAGAGCATTTTGCATCGTAAGTAATATTGGTGCTTAATCATTGTACCTCTACAAATTTTGATGATTTCATTTGCCAAATATACAAATAGAATAAGTACCTGGAAAGAAAAAACTTTTCATATCTTTAAAAGTTTCCTCCACAGAAATCAGATTTACCTGGTATAACAAAAGGTTATTCTTGCAATTCAATCTAGAGTTGAATGAGCATATTCTTTAATTTAAGACCTATGTTTTCAAGTTGCTATTTTTCAAAAAATATTCAAAAAAGTTATTTGGTTCAAAGTAGATAAGTTATCCTTGGTCAAATATAACTGTAAGTGAAACTGGTGAGGTGTGTCTTTGGGTGAAGCTGGATTAGATTAATACAGTTAACTGCAGATATTAAATGGCTGACTAAAAGATGACAGATACCACTGTTAGGCACTAGAGGTTATGGCTATCAGAGAGCAAAACTTTACATCACAATCTTGCAGAAATTCACCTCTCAAATAAGACTGCTTCAAAGAGACTGTGACACTTATCCTCAAATGCTTCGAGCTTCAAAGGGAGTGGGGAAGCCATATGCATAGACGTGTTCACATGCTATCCAAATACATATTAATATATCTATGATAGAATAATGTAATTCCCAAAAACTGTATATTCAAAATGAAATAAAAAAATAGATAATAGAAATGGCTCATGTTAATGTTCAAATAACTGCAGAAATTTATTATATTGAATGATACTGTTAAATGAAAATGTGCCATAAAGTCAACTGGATTACTTGACCTTAAGTAATATAATACAATTGGTGCTGGAAAACACAATTAAATAAGAAGTGAAAGCAACTATAAACTGTCAGATTTTAACACAGCAATAGTCTTATCATTGCCTTTACAAGTTTTATATTGGAATTTCTCATATTATTAGTGAATTTCTCATATTATTAGTGAATCAACAATATTCACATAGCGATGTCAGAATGTAAAACATTAAATTATGTAAGGAAGAATACACTTCAGATTTGAAAAATACAAAATTCTCAATATGCATTAAAATAGCATTTTACCCTTTAAAATCCCAAGTAATGTGACTTGAGTATACCCTGCTATTCCATCTGACAATGTGAATTCTCAGAGGTGATGTATAGTTTTCATATACAAAATGAGTTATTCTCTGAATCCCCCACATTACTACTAAGAACAGCAACATACATTTAAATCACAAGCTGCTGCCTTTCTTGTGGTTGGTCTACTTTAGAAGCAGAAGATGGGTACAGCTGCTGGAGTCAAGGTGGACACATCTCAGTTTGCAACATGCCCTTCCCCTAAGAACCTGTCTGCTCTAACTCCATTCACTATCAGTCCGGCATTCCTCACTCCTGCCTAAACAGACACAGCCCTATACACACAGGGGCCCAGAATGACAACAACATCAGATAAGCAAACCACGATAGGATAGTCTTCCACTATTTAACAATTGGGGGAACACATGGGAATACAAGACTAAGAAGGAAGAGATGTTCAAAGGGATTCCATTCTATCTGTTCCCCCACTAAAAATATAATCAGTATTTCTCCTCCATCTTTTCAGCGTGTGTTTCATCAGGCTCTTTCTAATAGGTCTCCCTCTTTCCCACTGCCTAACAAATCAGAATTCAGAATTGAGTTTTGTGCCCCCCAAATCTACTTATCCTTCAAGAATAAGTCAAAGGTTACCAACTCTATAATGCCACCTTCAGTTTGTCACCGTTCAGATCAACTTTTCCATCTTTCATACTCTCATGGCATTTGCATGTTTATCTCCTCAACAGACTTTAAAGCCTTGGACATATCATCTTTTTAACCCTGACAACTAACACAGAGCAGACACAATGAACTAAACCAAAACAGTATACTCAATAAAAAAGGCATTGGAGGTTATGGAACCAAAAAAAGCCAATGTGCCCAACTGTCATTTCAGGCCAAAAATTGTCACCCACATCCACATACTTGCACATGACAAATGAGGAAAGACATATAGGTTCTAAATGAAGGTGAAATGACCAGGTGTCCTTAGAGTGTGAGTATACTCTGCTGCTGTCTCTAAAGGAATATCTACCATAGTCATGATAACCAATTCCACAGTCGGAGAAATTCTCAAAAAGGCTCACAGAGAAGCAACATCCAGATAACAAGTACAGGCAAGTTGAAATGCATCCTGAGCGTTAATTACCTGTAATGCTCACTGATGGGAATGTTCTGAGAGAAGTATAAAGCCGATGTCCGTGCTCTCCAGTGCCATTTCTTCGCAGGAAGTGTATAAAGGACACAGCCTTCTAACTCTTCTTGGAGCAGATCCACCAGCTGTTTATGGGAGCCTCCATAGAATGCTTCAATGATGAGAATACTCATTGGCCCGTTAAAACCTTCAGATTCTAGATAACAACCAAAAAACTTTATATTTTTTCAAATATATACATATATAAAATTTTTTAATAAAAATAAGTTTAGACCAAGGTACAGTGGCTCACACCTATAATCCTAGCAGCTTGGGAAGCTGAGGCAGGAGGATCGCTTGAGGCCAGGAGTTTGAGACTAGCCTGGGCAATAGCGAGACGACTTCTCAACAAAAAATTTTTTAAAAAATTAGCTGGGTGTGGCAGCGTGTGCCTATAGTTCCAGTTACTTGGGAGGCTGCGACAGGAGGATCGCAGGAGTACAGGAGTTTGAGGCTGCAGGCTGCAGTGAGCTATGATACCACTGCACTAGCTCGGGGAACAGAAAGACACCCTGTCTCACCAAAAAAAAAAAAAAAAGTTTAAATTTTACGCTCAGAAAGGAAATACACATAATTTAAAAGTCATGTTTTACTTTTTAAAATAGGCTTATTTCACTTTTTAAAAAAGTATATAACACTTAAAGTTTATAGTTTTGTAATCAGTATTATCATATCATTTGTGCTAAGGAGAAATAAAGGTGTCTTTATTTTTCTGGTGTTCCTCACGCCCTAAGATTATCTCCATGATGACTCTTAGTTTTTTCTCCTACATCAGGAAGCTTCAAGCCCTCTCTTGCTATGATCACTCACTTCCTGGTTTGTTCAGCTGTGAGCCTGACTCAGTAAACTCAGAACCTGCTTGATCTAGAGCTTTAGTCTTGGACAGTCACTGAACTCATCTTCTAATGAAGACTTTCACTTCAAGAGCCCTTCAATTCTAAGGCCCTTTCCTGTTCAGAAATTCTCTGATTCCATAACTCATATTCATTCATCTTTAAATTCATCAGCTATAAGTCCCTCTAGGAATATATATTTAAAATAAGGTATATTCATAGTCAAATCACAATTTTCTAGTGTTAAAAACTTTGGTATACAATCTCTTGAGACAGTGTACATAACTTGATTACTTTCCCATTTGTCATATCCCACCCCCAAAGGAATACCAAAAAAGTGGGGTAAAGCTGTATGTCTGTGAACCAGCAATGTCTTCACAACCTTTCTTTAAACAAGCAATCCATTAAGAGGGATAATGGAGGAATAATGGGGTTATTAAGACATGGTGAAATTTCATGATAGAGAATTGGCCATCAAGCAATTTTTCATTTTAATAATATGATTTTTTCAATGTGCTCAGTGAAATAAAAATACATGTATGAGTAAAACTTTCATATACATTTCAAATTATATGTTATTTTCTGTGCATAAATGCTATATTGTTTTAAAAATATTCCAGATGTTTAAATTTTCGTTTCTGACTTAGGTAAACACCACTCATTAAATAGCATATTGATTTTCTTAATAATGTTGTTCCATAAAAGTACTAGTCTCAATGACTTAATGATGCTCTTCACTAATAAAACTAATAAACATATTCAAAGTAATATCTATTTAAATTGCATATCAAAGCAAAAAGAAAAAGAGCTTATTTCTTGATGTTCAAATCTTCCAATGAGAATGAGCATTTGGGAGGTGAGAAATATATTTCATTTATATGCAAAATAAGAAGCCATGTTTCTCAAGTGGAAAAGGAGATATAAGTTTATACCTCAGGTCTGTCACTTCCTAGCCATATGACCTTGGTCAACTTATCTAACTTTGTAGGACTCAATCTCATCTTCTCCAAAATGGAGACATTACTAACCTCAGAACTGTGCTGTGAAGATAAAATTAGATAATGCTTGTGAAGCACAGTAGCTTATAAACAGTAATAAGCCCCTCCTATTATTGGTATAAATCAATCTATTTAAGGAGAAAGGATATCTTCAAATCTTCCAGCATTTTAAATCTAGTAATTTTTAATCATAGCTCCCTATCCACCAGGGATAGGTGGGGAAGGTGGATGGATATATAGGATATACACATGCATATGAAATACAGTAGGTGTTACCCATTCCTCAACAGCAGCTTGCATTTTAAATACGAATTTGAGAGCCCAGTAGCTTTTCTGGGTAAAAGGTAGGCTCAGAGACTGAGCTCAATCGTTTAAGGCCTGCTGGAGACTTCTGTTCTCAAATGCAGTGTTCAGTAAGTTAACAAACATCCTCCAAATTCAACAAAGTGATAGACATGAATACTTCAAATGACTGAAACTTCTAGAAAGTAATTGAGAGAACTATGAAAGGCAATTTTGAAAGTTATCTCAAAGGTTTCAAGAAAGAATACAAGCAGTTTTAACATTAACTTGCTTACTAGATCACATCAGAGATATCTACTATCTTGCTTTATTTCCTCTGACCTACTCACGCTAAAGTGTATATGCTCTGTATATACTTAGACTGTCTCTAAAAGGTTCTTGCAGGCTGGGTGTGATGGCTCACACCTATAATCCTAGCACTTTGGGAAGCTGAGGCAGGAGGATTGCTTTAGGCCAGGAGTTTGAGAACAATCTGAGCATGATATCAAGACCCTGTCCGTACATAAAATAGAACAATTAGCAGGGGTAGTGTTAAGGGCCTCTAGTCCCAGCTACTTGGGAGGCTGAGGCAGGAGGATCGCTTGAACCCAGGAGTTTGAGGTTGCAGTAAGTTATGGTGAAGCCACTGCACTCTCGTCTAGACAACAGAGTGAGACTCTGTCTCCAAGAAAAAATAAACAAACAAAAGAGCTCTTATAAAAATGATGTGAGATATTTCTCCAAGTAATGAAATGTGACATAAACCATTCTAAAGGATATTTCACTCATCAAACCTCAAAGAAGGCAACATCAATATTAGAAAAAAAAATTGCTTTCTGATTCTTCATTACTCTGCTCTTTTGCATGATTAATCTAAAGTATGTATCATGTCATATATTTTACAGATGTTTCTTATGGGTCTGAATCACAAGTTATCTGCAAACCATCAGCAACTGTGGAGGCAGTATATGTAGGTGCTGCTACAGATTCCAAACACTCAGCAAGCAGAACTGAACACCAAGTATGTGGGAGGTTGAAAAATAGAAAAGGGGAAAAAAAGATTATAGCTATAGTAGATTTCCACCCCTTTAATAGCTCTGTAAGAAGAGTGAAATGTACAGGTTTGAACTAGCGTTTACTTGAGCATTTTTCTGGTGGCCAATGGGTGTGTCTGCATTTTGGGTATTTTTCTAGGGAGAGTAACTATGTCCTACCATCTCGGAAAACTATACTTAGTGGCTTTGATTCATGGAAATTTGTTCTGCTTGTTTTGTGGAGACAGACATATCCTGGCAGTTTCCCCACTTACTTCTATTGCAACTTTTATGGCAAGAAGAAAATGTAATCTTCCCTGTAGTCCTCTGGAAGCACGACCTGAAAGAAAGATGATTCCCATTAGATGGAAGCAAAAGGAGGGAAGCTGATTTTTAAATATAAGATTCAAACCAAATGTCATTACAGCACATTAAAGAATGGTTCAAATACTCTCTCTGTGCTTGAGTTTTGTTTTAGAAAACGCTGCTTGAAACAAATAAGCATGAGGTTGAAAAAAAAAAACCCACTTTGGTGTTATGATGGAATTTGCTCAAATATAAAGGGAGTACACTATTTGCCCATTTTAGCAACAGTCAGAGAAAACTGCAGATGCTCACCCTGGTCAGATGCTCATAAGCACACAGAGTGAATACAGGCATTTTTTGCACCACTAGCAATGGCTAGTAAGGAACAAGTGCTTGGAAGCAGCAATAACAGGGCCTCACATTTGCTAATTCCAAAGGTAGGACAGGGTCTCCTTTAGGGCAGAAGGCTGTGGTCAGGTGTCTGCCAAAAGATGGCCAAGAGCCAAATGTCTTATGTAGGTGCCTGAGTTCATGAATCTGTTAAAGCATCGTCACAAGTACCACCAGAGAACTTAAACCCTCAAACATTTAAACTGAGTAAGTATATCAGAATTAAGGGTGTGGTATTTTTAAAGGAAGAAACAAAATGAGTCAAAAAAACTTATATTGGGGAATAAATACCAAACAGAAAGCCCATGTCCTTTCTGAATGACACTCAAAATGATACTATATGACATTAAGAGCAGTCCAGGCACAGCGACTAACACCTTTAATCCCAGCACTTTTGGAAGCTGAGATGAGAAGATCACTTGAGGCCAGGAGTTTGAGACCAACGTGGGCAACATGGCAAGACCCTGTCTATATAAAAATTTTTTAAAAAATTGCCTGGGTGTGGTGGCACGTGCCTGTAGTCCCAGCTACTCGGGAGGCTGAGGCAGGTGAATCACTTGGGCCCAGGACTTCCAGACTGCAGTGAGCTATGACCGTGCCATTCCACTCCAGCCTGGGTAACAGAGCAAGACCCTGTCTCTTAAAAAGAAAGAAAAGAAAAAGAGTAAATGGCCATTTCATTCTTGTTCCTTAAAAAAGCATATAAAATATTTCAGATCAATTTTAAGTTTTTCTGATTAAACAAGTAAGCTTTGGTTAAAGAAAAACTCACTTCTTCAGCACCTTTCATTCCCCAGTGACAGGAGATAAATGAGAATCTACTATGGTATTAAAGCTTTATGAAAGTTTAACTCATTATCAATACTATGATTTAATGGTACATGATTAAATGTTAAACATTAAATTTGGCAATATAAAATGAGTCAAAATGATAGCTGTGACATAGAAATTTTATACCATTTCAAGTTCTATTTAAGATCATCAGAGGTCAAAATGATCTATTTAGGAATTATCTGCCTTTCCAAAAATTTATATTTGTAATTAAAAGAGACTACAAAGTGAAAAATCACAATAGTATTTCATATAAACATTTTGACCAAAATGAGAGAGTGCCATTAGCGTCATCTCAATTAAAAACTAATAATGCATTAATAAAATCACAGGGAACAAAAGTACCCTGAAACCAATGCTGTGAATATTTTTAAATTTTTATTAAAACGTATTGCCATTTTACCTGCATTTATTTTAGGCTTGACCCAATTTCTTTATTCCCTGAGCCATGATCGTTTTCAAGGTGAACTACATTTTTGTCTACCTCCTATAGCAGTTACAACTGCTGTGGTAGTTGAAGTTTTTCTTAATAGTAAAGATATAAAAAATTTGTAATATGTCATTGATTTACTGAAAAAGATGTGCTAAGTTTAAATACATCATGTCAATTTTTTAAAAAAATAAACCTCAGTCACACTAGAAATCCATGATTAGACCTCCATATATGATGTCAGCTCAGGTACCTACAATATTCAAATAATTTTCCAGCCAAACACCCAGTAATAATCTTAAATCAGAGGAATTGTTGTATTAATATATTCCACAGACACCTTACTGTTATTAGTTGTAGGAAGGTATAGTTTCAGTGATGATGCTTTTAACGGTTTTAATCCCACACACATGAGAAATTGATTCCACAGGCTAATCCACACGTGGCTTGATGCCTTAAAACTTCAATCAATTGTTGAAAATATATTTTCTAATTGCCAAAATACAATATTTGCAAACTTAAGCTTGTTAAAGCAAAAAACAGTGAGCTTAAGCAGTAAATGGCTTAAGTTGGAGAAAGTAAAATTTTGAGAATTTCTCAATAGGTCACCAGAAGTTTACCTGGTATTTTCTTATTGACCCTTTCTCCCCACTCTCTTCTGCACCTCCACCCACTAACACACCCAGGTTCTATTTAAAAAGCAACCAATAACCCAGCAGAGTAAAATAGGGCAGTACTGAGAAAAGTTAGTATTACCTTCCAGCCCACTCACTTATTTTAATGATTCATCATGGAAACCCCAGTTGTTAAAATATACCTGAAATCTCATTAAATAGTAAAAAATAAGCATGAAAAGGTCTTTGCTTTGAAACGTGTCACCAGTGATTCCCCTAACAGAAGATGTTAAAGGTGAATATGAAATAAAAATACATTTTGCCAAAAAATTTCCTCAAAGTAATACACTACAGTCAACTATCATATGATTAAAAAAAGAGACAGAGAAATAGATTCTACTGAAAGTTATTTTTTTTAATCCTTCTATAAAATATCAGGCATAGCAAATTCATTCTAACCCCTAAAACCTCAAGATGATCTCTAAAGACTGAAATATAATCTGGCATCAAATGCAGATCCTAAAACTCTATGCACTGCCAATATTCTACATAAAATTAAAGAAAGTGTGGCTCTTAGTAAGTAAGGAATGAATCTGTTTCCTGAGGATTAGTTTGAACTACAGATAACACCTGATGAAAACTGATCATTACTCCATTATTTGGTTATGGGACATACAACCTAACATTGATGACAACTTGGATACTACCATATGTACTTAAATAGCAACATTTTTTAAAAATCTTAGGTTCAAATTGAAAAAAATGTACTCATCTATATTTTATACGCCTCACAATGCTATAGATGTTCTAATTTCTTCATCTGTGACTTTTGTTTCCTGTTGTGGTGACTGAGAGCTGAGGATTCTTGCATCAAAACCAAGATTTAGCAAAAAACCTTAGATGCCATACTGTCTGTGAGACAATTCAAGGATATTTTCAAATGTGCTTTTCCAATTCTATTAGTTACAATGATCTTTTAAGTACCTGTTCTCTGCAAAGCTACAATCTTATATGTATATTTGACTGTTTAATTTTCCCTGACAAATATTTTCATTCTTTCTTGATTTGGAATTTAACATTCTGCTTAATAATATCAGTCACTTATTCTAGGACTTGAATTAATACAAAGTCTTGGTTATTATTCTCAAGTATCAAATGCAAATTCAACAAATATTAATACCAAGTACTTACCATGTACCAGGCGCTGTGACATCATTCACTTATTTTGAAATATGCATAATTTTCACAAATAACCAGATGTGTATAGGTTAAAAATTCCTTAATTTACATTTTTGTGAAGTTATAGTTATAGTTTACATTTTTGTGAAGTTATATAATCCACATTATATAGCAAAATTATAAGATGTTTTGTGTGTGTGATAAGTTTAGTGGTTTAATTTCACTGACAAATAAAATACCAATCCACTTTCAATTTTCACTGCTATTAATTTCATGAATAACTTCAAACTATAAAAATAGCAACAAATTATTTTCTACTGAATACTAAAAATATTTTTAATTTGCTGACATTTTTTTAATGTGGCAGCATATTTATGAATCAATACAAAGTTGTACGCCGGAAAATCATCTCATCACTCATGTAAACTACTGCATTACCCTTTTAAACTGGGTCTCCATACTGTCATACAATCTTGCACCCACCCCACCATTCTCCATAAAATAATCACAAAAAATCTTTCCAAAATGGAAATCCAGTCATGAAGTGACATGCTCAAAAACCTTCAATCACCTAAGGATAAAATCCAAGGCCCTACGCATGGCAGTTAAGACTCACTGCTGGGCCCCTTCCTTTCTCTTCACTACTGCCACATGTGGCCTTCTCCCACTTCAATCCCTCTTCCCTTCTACGCTGTGGCAATACCAAGAACCCCCACTCACATAGCTGTTTTAGACTCCTCTGACTTCACACCTTTATATCTCTTCCATCAGCCTTCTCTTCATTCACCTGATGAACTTTTGTTAAAATATCTGCTCATGAATCACCATTTCTACAAAGTCTTTCCCTGAACTTCTCTTAAACATGACTTCCTTTCCACTCTGTACAGTATCTTTTTTTTTTATTTCAGTATATTATGGGGGTACAAATATTACGGTTATGTATA
>VBSM01003200.1:4833080-4869340 GCA_008086735.1 Cheirogaleus medius | reverse complement strand
ATACAAGTAGATCTACCATTTGATCCAGCAATCCCATTACTGGGCATATACCCGGTATCTTTATAATACTTGTTTCACTTTATTCCCATGTCCTGCTTCTCTCTGCAGCTATAAAAATCTGGAGGATGGGATTATGCCATTATTTTCCTGAGGGGTATCTCAGGATTTGGCACATGGTGGAAGTTACTAGGTTTTTGTGGAGCTGAACTGAGAATCAGGGGGACACAGGAAGTTGCTTTCTTCTGCCTTTAAAGTAACATGGGCTTTCACCTAACACAGGTTCTGAGCAAACAAGTGTCAGGCAGCACTGTACTTGCTGCTAGTAATTTTCCATTATTCTTGAAGTCTAAACTAAATCAAGCAGCAAGTATATCTGAACAAATTTTATTCCATTCTCTCTCAAATATTTAATATTTTTATTGTTCACAGAAATCAGAATATATGGGGAAAATAAATATCTTTTTCATGTAGATATGTGTTTATTTTAACCTACTGACACAATAGAAGTAACAATGACTAAAGAAATGGGAGAAATAGCATAAGCAATTGAATTCTAGGCCAAAGCAAGTTTCGTGGCCTAAGAGAAGATCTGTGAGATCCATGAATTTTGAAAATCACCTGCAGTTTTTTAAGCCGTTTGATCTATTATCCTACTTTAATCGAGAAGTGGAAGTAAGATGAGAAGCCAATTCCCTCACCATCAATCTGGAGAGCCCATTTCACATTTACTAATTAGGCTTTTATTTAATGGGGAAGAAAAAAGGCATTTTTAAATACTTTCTGCCAATAATTATTCATTTTTTAAAAGTTTGACAAGATGAATAATGTTTCTTTCTCAAGATGGCATTTCTCCAAGCCCTTGTACCTTCTTGAAATGGGCTGTAAACCAACTCAGTGGGAGAAAATTGAGCTATCTGACCCATTCAGATATGACTGCCCAAGGAGAGAAGTCAAGGTGTGTCACAGGATCATAGGTGGAAGAAATACTGACACCATTGTTCAACCACTTTTCTTTTACAGAAGAAGATAAAGAATATCAGCAACACAGAGTAAATGACAGAGCAAGGACTCATCCCATTATACTTCACTACAAGCACATGATATGACATAAGTATTATAAAAGATGCCTCCATTTTCTAGTCTTTGGAGTTTTAGGATTAAATATAAATGTTTTTAATTATTAATATATAAATGATATAAGTTGTGGTATATGTTTTACATGCAAGTAGAATACAAATGTCACTATAAAATAAATATATTAATCACATGTAATATTTAATAATACCCCCTAATAGTTTGTAAATCCAAGACAACAGTGGTGTAAGTCACATAAAACTGAATATATAGTTAGGATAGTAAAATACTCAAATTTTGTGTTCTAATGTCTTGTGATCCCTCCCAGAGTCCTACCTAATCATCACTCCTCTGAAGCCACAACCCTTATCCTTCACTCCCCAGCTCTGGACAGTTACTTTTTTGATAGAATAACAGGTCTTAAGGACTAGAATTGGGGGAAAAAAATAATATCCAAGCTTCAAATGTCAAGAAAGGCTTAGAGCAGGAGGTGAAGAAGTCAGCCACATAGCTATGTTCAGTCTAGCTCATGATTTACCATCAAACAAAGTCCAGGTCCTCTTAACAAAACAATCTGTAGGACTTCTTTTTTATTACCATTACATGCAGGGTATATTTTTATCAGTGATTATTTTTAATGTCTATATCCCTCAATGGATATTAAGTTCCACAGGGACACTGTCAAGGTCTGCTTGCTTACCATTGTATCCTCAGCACTCATCAAACAGAAAGTGTTCAATAGATGTGTTGAGTCAATGAATCATAAAACCCTTTAGCAACGGCTTAGACCACTGCTTCCTAATTCATCTAAACCCTTTATTATTATAAACTACAGATAATCACTTCTTACTGTCACTAACTACTATTTATTCTCATAGATAGAACTTGATACACAGATTCTATCACCAATAAATAAAACAGGTGGCTTCTAACTCTATTTAAAATGCTACAACTCAGTCTAAGAAAAAAAAGTTCTGCCAAAAGCCCTTATGAGGGGTTTAGAAACCACATTCCAAGCCATAAGAAATCATCTTCCCCAACCTGACTAGACTCTACAAGAACATTTAACCCAAGGATAATCAAGTACCTTAATCATTAAGACTGGCATTTGTTTACTGGACAGAAGCATTATCTTGCTACCCTACATTGCCTTCTATGCCAAAATTTAATTCAGACTCAGTTTGTGGAGGGTAATTATAAATATACACACCAAATGAGTTTAAAATAAGATGACTAACAGATTCTTAACTATACTGGCGCTAGTGAGTCTCACTCCAACATCTTTTAAGAACTTAATCCATATTAACTAAATAAAAAGTTGTTGAGAAGTTTCTCTCTCCAAGCGGGAGGCACATATTACATTTTCAGTTAATTTTGAAACAGAAATAGCAGTGTTACTCTAACACACAAACATTCTCAACGTCCTATTTGAAGTACAGCAACCCAAGCAAACATGGGTGGCATTCCCTTGATGAGTTGAAATAAATGCCACCGAGTACAAAGTTCTGGATTTATTCACTTCCAATGAAAAATGAAAAGGACATGATTTCACAACTCAATCTGATTTATCAGTAGGGAAAGTAACTGAAAAAAAAATGCAAAATCCTAGCAGCTCTCTGAGGCAAAAGAATATCAAGTAAACACTTAGAAAAAGAAAGCGAAATTTCCATAGAGGACTAATGGGCTAGAAATAGATATCCTTAAATGTATCATTATTAGACATATTTAGCATTTTTAATATTCATTTAAATATCAGTGAAAATCACCGTATAATAACAGATTTTTTAAATGATATTAGGAAGTATGAGGTGATGCCAGTATTTGAACCTGTCCTTCAATATCCAAATCAATAAACCAAGTTTTAACTCTGTCTCAATGAAAATATTTAGTGATACTTCTCTCGTCTCCAAAGTTCTACATGAATATAGAAATTTATTAGAAGTAGAATTAGTTAAAAGTATATTGTCTTCTCTTTATTTATTATACCAGCTCTTTTTCCACATATATTTTTCAATAATCTTATGATTTGCCAACAGTCTAAGACATCTGCTGATAGTTTCAGAAGGCAACCCCAGAAAAACTGGATAGAGTCTAAAGATCTTAAGTGCTAAATTTAAAAAAGCTCAGAAACCCAGTTTAGACCAGGGCTGAGTAAATCTGGGACTAATAGATGTGGTAATGAGAGCTGTATCACTATTTTTAAATATCACAAGAGGCATATTATTAGCTATCCACTATTACAGGAAAAAGAGTCAGTCTGTTAATAATAGACTGAGATTTTTAAATCTTGAAGATGTCTAGGGCTGAAACTGTTGAATAAAGAAGAGGTATACACAAATAACTGTGTATAATTTCTAGAAGGTCTACTATTCTCCAAAGTTTCTGCAGAGGAAGCATAGACTTTCCCATATCATCTGACATGCTTTTCACTGAATAAAAGTAGCAATAGCTCAAAGTTTCCTGATTGGAACAAACATTATGACTTTTATCTATTTAGTGGCCTTGTCTGTCACTATTATCTCTTTATCAACTGGTTTTTCAAGGAGACATTCCAATGATATAAATATTTTGTCTAATGAAGCAGAGACCCTACAACACTGCAAACTACCCAAAGCTGCACTATGCATGCTCATCATCTCTTAAAAAAGTAATTTCACACTTTGCGAACAGTGTGTTCAAATAGAGTAAAGTTGCTTAGGAGTTAATTAATTCCCCCTTGCATCTCTATTCAGCATATATATGCACCATATCTGGGACCATAAGTCTCTCTACTGGATTAATTAGCATTCACAGTTAACAAACAGCCTGAATCATTTTAGAGAGAATTTATGATTTAAACTACTAAAACTAAGTACATATTATAATATCCTATATTTTCTATAATAGTTGCTCAATTCATCTTAATAGAATTGAAGTACTCTATTATCCTCTACTCATTCTTCTTGCTAAATGTACCTACCTTGTTACCAAACTTTACTTGCAAGGGTTAAACTTAAAATATCAGATTAATAACTTCAAATTTTTCAGAGTAAATGCCTTCTAGAGTGCAATGTGTTACCTCTCCCAGGAGTACTTGTATGTTACAAGGAGGCAACAGGTGATGGCCAAATTTCAACCATCTGCAAAATAGATGAAAAGAATAGATTGTGAATTTAAAGGACCTTTCTCAAGTCTTGAAAATATAGATTCAGGGTTGCTACCTACACCACTAATGCATATAGTTAGTTTTGCTTTAAAGTATTAAAATGTTCTATTGCATTTGATCATAACACAAACAGCTTGAAAACTATGTATATCTTTTGATTCAGCAATACCACTTCCAAGGATTAATCCTAGAAGTTATTAAGAATCTTTATTGAAGTTTGCCATCAAAATATCCAACCAAAAGGGATCTCTTATGAGTAAATCATTAATGATCAAAAATCATACTGAATATTTATTGGCATGGGAAAATGTTTATACTATTATTACATGATTGCATGAAATGAATATATAAAAATATGATGAAATGAATTTGTAAATACAAAAGACTATATGCACACAGATAGACATAAATAATCATTTGCAGTAGAATTATGAGTGATTTTGTTTTCCTCTTTGTACTTCATTTTATTCTTCAAGTTATCTTCATTGAATATGCTTCAACTTCAATTTAAAGAAACTTTAACTTTTTTCTTAACTTTAGGGAAGGAGACCAAATTGTTTGAAATAACAAACTAGTTCCCTATTACTGAAAGCTTCCTCCCCTCCAGGAGCTTGTAAGTGGTTTTCAAATTATTCTAACTGCTATTGCTATAAAGAAACATTAAAAAAACTAATCAGCAAGGGTTAAAACTAATGGCTCTATAGTGATTCACAAACACCATAATTTGGTTTTGCAAATACTGCTTGTCTAATGCAGTATTGAAATAAATGAAATAAAAGTAATTCTTACTTAATTTAAAAATATACTTGCATTATTAAATAATTGTAAACAGATCAAGATCTGTATTTATACATAAGTAATTTTAAGCTGTACCTTGACAGAGCATGTTAGAAACTAAAATATTATTTTGGTAGTTATAGTTTTGAATAGGAACATAAGGACATATAGTGCAAACTCAAAGTTTTAAAGTTCAAGTAAAATGTCAAAATTAATTTGTGCTTTAAGTAATTAGGTATGGGTCTTGAAATAAGGGGAAATATTTAATTAAGGTGAGTAAAATTGAAAAGACCTTCTAGTTTCACACTTAATTGCTAAAGTGTCTTGTATTAAGAAAGCTGGAAAATGTTATTGCATAATCATCCACATGTGTTACACATGTTAACAAAAAAGAAAGGGACAGATTGGATATTGAACTAATTGAGACAGAGACTTGCAATTTTAAAAGACCTCTCATAACTACCCAGATTTTTCCTATATTTATATACATGCAATATGGGGATGGATACTCTATAAATATTAACCAATGGCAACTCAAACTTAGTAGAGAAATATTTTTAAACAGAACCTTAACTCTAACAATTTTTATAATCTAAACATGTTTCATTTTCAAGTGGTAAGAAATAACTCTGTTCCTTGAATTGTTTTCCAAAGTAGCCATTTTATCATACTTCATTTTTAAAACCATCTATTCTGAAAAACCTAACTTACAAATCTAGCAAGGAAACAATCCACCACTAAAAGTATATAGATAATTAAGTAATCTCCAGAAAACACAAAAATGCTAATAAAAATATGAAATATACAGATGCAAAAATTAGAGGCAACCATTTCATCTATTTAAAGGGGCACTAAGAATATACCTATCAATATATAACTTCTCATATTTTCAAATGAGCACTAACTTGATATGGAAACAGAAATCCTAACCTTAGGAAAGTGCCATGTGGCATTTTTAAACTTTATTACCCCTTTGTTGACTCCTTGTCCCAGAGCAGATCACCTCCAACATTAGTACTCTGACCTTCTAGAAAACTGACAGATAAAGTTTATAGTGAGAAAAAATGAGCTTTTATTGGTTTCCAAAAGGGAATTCTTACAACACTAAAAGCCATGTAATAATATTGATTTGATAACCAACTTTTTTACTACCAAATTATAGACTTAAGATTTCTGGAAAAATATTCAAGCAAATTTGCCATAAAGTATAATAAAAAATAGGCCTCAGCTCATGACAGTCTAGAATCTCTTCACAATCTTTAAATATACATAGAAAATGACTTTTTAAAACAGGTCTTCTTTAAAGTATTCAGTATCCCAAAATTTCCCTTTTACATTGGGACTGACTGACCCTGTCCTCACACATTTGTCAAAAATCAATCCAGCTACAGCATACATCTTTGTAAGCAAATAACTTCCATGCCCGTTTCTAGTTTCCTTCCATCCTAAAGGCAAATGTACAATATACAGAAACAAGGATTATTTTCTTGTAAAACCATCTTCAAAAATCAATTAGAATATTCAAAATATTCCATTCCCACAAATGAAAATAAGTTGCTTACTGAAATGACAGTCTTCCATTTCACTGCCTTAAAAATTAAGCTGGCATGGATAATAAAAGTGTTTTCTGACTGGATATGCTTAGCATTCAAATATTTTTAAAACAAATACTAATCCATAATTAGATTTCACAGCCACAATCTATAGAAAATAGAATTTGCTTTTATTTTCTGAGAGCAATATTAATGATTTGGTATCATGAAAGTTATAACAATACTGCAGCTTGCAGAAACTTATAAACAAACCTGCCTTGAATGTTTCTTATCATTGCAGCCTGATCTTTACCAACCATTCACTCAGCAAATACTTATTCTGCCTACTATGTGCCTGTCCATCACTGTTCCAGGTGCTTGGAGAAACAAGGCAACAAAGCAAATGATACTCTTATCACAAGCCATTTCTTTCTAATTAGAGTAAAAAAAAATAATCATCGGGTAAATGTGTGTCAGATGGAGGCACCTGTAGGGAAAAACAACACAAAGTAATAGAGGATGGGGGCTACTGAGGGCTGGGGTGAGGAGAGTATCTTACACAGGGTTGTCAGAGAACACTTTGCTGATGATGAGATAACATCTACGCAGAAATCAGAAGGGGGTGGGGAGTGGGGCCACATAGATCTGGATCTACAGCAGTCCAAGCAGCAGACACAGAAAGACCCTAAGATGGAATACGCTTGGCATGGACAGAGAGTAGAAAGGTCTGAGCAACAACAAAGCATAAACAAACTTGCTTTAGTCAATAAGCATTTATTGAATGATTACATTCTAAAAATTACACTAAGTGTTTTGCGATATTAAGATGATCCAAATATAGTCTCTAGCCTCAGGGCTGGATATAATTACAATACAGGGTGATAAATGTTGTGAAACATTTGGGCTGGGTCTCAGAGAAGACCAATAATAGCAAGTTCTACTTCAAGAAGATGAACCAAGAACCCAGAAAATACAAAGAGTTGAGGAAATGTGGCAGATACTTTTGGCCCACGCAACAACTATTCAAATTCTCCTTTTGCTTCCTGCTAGAATTCAGGTTAAAATACTTGATCCCCCAGGTGCAGGGAGGGGAGGCATATTCCACAGTCTACCAAAATGATGTAGGTGGAAGGAAGCCTCAAAATTGGAAAGCTTCCTCTATTGGGAGCCAGGACACTACTGCACACCTCTAAGCAAATCAACAGGCCACAAGGCGTTTATCTGACCCATCCCAGGCCTCAGTAATCAGGCCCTCCTTCCAAGACCTTCTGCCTTCAGCCTCCCTCATCATCTTCAACCTAAAGTGTGCAAGCCTTCTACCTGATCTCCCTACCTGTGGGTACATTTAATCTGTCTTCTGTTCTTCCTCTGAACCTCACAGACATCTCAATGTTAGTTACCTACTCAAAAATCTATAATTTTTCAAGAGAAAATTAAACAAGAAACAAGATCCCTTACAATTTGGTTCCAAGCTCCATTTTAGCCTCAATACCTGTCACTCCCACAAACATACCATTACCCTAAACACAACAGACTCCTTGCCATTTTTCAACCATTCCATACACCTTCCCACCTGCAAGCACTGCTCCTGCTGTTTCTTCTTCCTGAATCCTTTTGCTTTCATGACCTATCAAATTCCTACACATAGTTCAAAGCCATATTCAAATTTCACCTCATCCATGAAGCCTCCATCACTCACCCGTATTCACCCAGTAGGAAGTAATTACCCCTTCCTCTGTAGTACCCTAAACCTTGCTTTTACCCCAGTTAGAGTAGTTACCACAATCCCTCTTACACCACAGTTGTACAGTATACATGTGTGTCTCACCAACCAGATTTCAATTCCTTGCAGCAAAGTTTACGTAAAATTCATATTTGTATCCACTCATAACTCAGCAAAGTGCCTTGTACACAACAGGTATTAAATTAATGTATTCTGAATACTCATCAATAAGCTACAATTAAGTCCTCACTTTATGAAGTGGGAGAAAAACAGAGGTATTCCTAAATTGAAAATTACAGCATCATCACAAAGTGAATTGTTCAGGCCTTACTAAGGTATTCAGCTATTCAAATAAATCCTAAATCCTTGTAGATATCATTGAATAGGAAGAAAAAGACAGCAAAACAAACTATGAGTACGTACTGGGCTACATAAAATAAAATTAAAGAGACATGGGGAAATGCAAAGCATAAATCTATCCACATTAGGAAGTATTATCAAGGGATACTAAAACAACTCATTTAACAAAAATTTACTAAGTGCCTACTGTGAACCAGGTACTATAATGATCACCAAGAATGCAAAGGTGAAAAGAGTGAGAAAGGGCTGAAATTTTACATGAAATATTTTTAAGTGCAAAGTATTGGCCTTTATTACTTCCAAAAGTATGACCAAAAGATCTGCTTAAGGGTCAAACGTGACTACCAATACCCAATTCCAAGTTCAAATCTAGGAAACTATCTTGCCTATATTGTGATTATGTAGGAACTCTTCTCCCAGGACTGCTTTTGAATATTAAAAGGGCTTCCTTTATTCTTAGTGACTATAAACTGCTCAGATAGAAAATTTGAGTTCCAGATACTTGAATACATTTCCTGCTTTGAAATAAGTTCTATCCATGCACAGTTTGTTTTAGTAATTAAGGTACCAACAGCCCTACCATCATGAATGAAAAGGGAGGAATTTATTAAAATGATGTTATATAGGGGATGTCATATGGGAGATAGTGGATAGTTGTTCACTTTGTCCTCTGAGGTCAAAATAACAGAAACTGAATGGAAATATGACAAAGACAATTTAAGTTAGACATCAGAGGAGTTGTAAGGCACTGATTCACACTACCAAGTTACGCTCTGAGCCATTTCTTCTGCAGATTTTGAATGAAGCAACCTGCTTTCTTCTAAGACAGTAGAGTGCAAAACAAACAGATGTAAAGATGACCTCTTAACGTTTCTTTTCAACATGAAATTCTATTGTACATAATCATTTGCATGTGTATTGAAAAATATGAAGCTGCTACTCTAGGATTTAAATATATATATATATATATGTATACCTAAAGTACCACCTAAGATATAATCTGATTTATTATGCCCTTAGCCATATGAGGATTCCAGGATCCCATAATTCCTTCTTGTAAATCAATATCAATAATATAAATTATCAAATGACTTGTTTATCTTATGAATAAATAAATTCAAATTGCCTGTTTCTTCAAAAACTGAGATCTTGGTATATAAGTGCTACAAAATATCTTTGTTTCTACAAGTCTATGCATAGAGTTAAAAAGAAGTCTTATTTCTTATTTACTCATGGAATAACTTGCTCCCAACAAACACTGGTACTAAACCATTTTGAGGATTTTCTTATAACCTTTGTAACTGAATATCTTTTATTCAAAACAACTTTAACATCATTACATTGATGTCCCCTAAGCAATAATAATTCTATAAAATTTAGTCTACAATCCCTTGCAAATTAAAAATATCACTGTACTCTTTAAATGTATAAATTATTTATACCAATAATAATAACTATATTTCTTAATATTCATTCATTCAAGAAGTGATTATTGAGGGTCGACATCTAGGCACTGTGCTAAGTATTAATGACACCAAGATGACCCAATTACAGTTCCTGTCCTCAGACAGAGAAACATAACTTTGCAATACTAACACATACTCACTGGGTGTTCAAAAGAGAACCAACAGCCAAGTTACTTTATAAACCAAGTACCCAGAGAGTTCAAAGATCCAAACATCTATTAATAACTATACAAAGGAACTGAGGAAGTACAGCAGATAACTTTAGGATGGCTCACTTGACAGTTATTCCAATTCCCATCTTCCCTGCTTTCCTCCAACATAGATGCTGAAAAGCTCAAATACTTTTTACTTCATTCTAGAGGTAGTTATGTTACACACTTTTGGCCAATGAAGTAGGTGGAAGTCCCTTTGAGCAGGCATTCCTTTCTAAAGAAAATGAGAAACTACCAATGAGAAAAAAGCTTCTGAGTTCTCCCTTTATTTTTCTTCCTGCCTATAAGTAAGCACAATTGCTGGAGGCGCAAAAGTAATCAGTAAAATAAGAGGCATGAGTTATGTACTAAGGATGGTGGAGAAGCAAGATGTTACCTGGATTCCTGATGGCATCAGTTACCTGTGAATTACCTGCCTTCAGACTTCTTATGACATAAGCAAATAAAGCCCTTACTCATTTAAGTCATTATCAGTAAGTTTTTCTACTACTTAGAGTCAGAGACATTTTTACCCATTAAAAGAGGAGATATTTAAGTTAGTCTATATATGGCTCCTCCTTTCTTTATTTAAGCTCTAATTCAGTCCTTCCTAGCTAGAAGAAATAAAAACAAGTCTGAATTTGCCTTTCAACAAATTATCTACAATTTTTGGTAACCTCGATTACTTTAATAAACATGGCCAAATTCCTCCATATAAATCCATTTGTTGCATAGTCATTATAAGATTTTTCTTTCTTTTCTTAACTGGAACAATCAAACCCCCAAATGTATAAGATAACATTTTTCTATAGTGTAGTATATATACCATTCATACATATATATATAATATACATATAAGTAAATAGCTGAAGTTTAGGGAGAAAAAGAAAGAGAGAAAAATGGAGAGAGAGAGAGGGAATGAGGGATCTAACATTTGAAAGTATAAACTATATTTTTCAATTTGGTGAACACTTCAGAAAGTAGCTTCACAATGAATGAAATATAATAAGACAACAATATTTTTGAAGTAGGGAAGACCTCCCCACACACACACTTGAAATCAGTGATTCTGTTTTTGAGAATTTTATAAACTTGAAAAATACATACCCCAACAACTATTTTGTGTCCAATTTACCACTAGCATTATTATAGTACTGTGATATTCCAACTATCTCTAGTAGTCTCCCTGAGGCAATAATCATTCTTTATGTACGTGTCTCTCGGGCAAATTTTAAATGTGTACTTTTTTTGGGATAATCTCTATTGTAAAGTGCTGAAAAGATTCATTAATTTCAATCACCATCAACTCTATATACCACATATACTTTTTCTGCCTTTTTTGTTCAAATATATTTCACAGTGGCCATTCAAAGGAAAATTACACATTCCAATAACATTTGAGTTCCTCTCAGTTACCCTTTCAGTGGTTCAGGGTAATGATAGAGTAAAGAATCATGTTCTTCACAGGCTCTCCTTTTCTTTCCCCATTTGGTAGAATTTCAACTTCAAATCTTTTGTGCCAAAAACCAGTGGGTAATGTCTAATGCTCTTCTCTAACAGTAGCTTACTTTGGAGGGAAGGAGAGTGAGAGTCAGGAGAAATCACTCATTCCAGCTTCTACTAAAGTATCTCAGCATATGGGATAAGCAATCTCTTATCCTATTTTCCTAAAATAGAATTATGGAAACATAATAGGTTGGGGGTGGAAAGGAAAAGGAAAAATAATTAGAAATGTTTCAACTATCTCTGAGTAGAGGTAATGGCTAAAAGACTAAAATTACTGAAAGTTATCTAGCCCTAAATTCTCACTGAGATCAGTCAAAAAACACCCTACATATTCATAAATGGGTAATTTATATTCCTTAGCATTGTTCATAGGTAGAGGCTTCCTCTGTAAAACAGATAAAAGCTACACACTCTTCTTCCTGAGACTGCAAGAATGGGATAAATAAGAATAATAAGTATAGTCAGATAACATAAATGCTTTCATTTTAAAATCAGTATTCAAAGACAATCTACAACAATCCATATGATCTCAAAGAAATATTCAGGGAGTGACAACTCTCCCGTATCTATAATATCATCTCAACTTCAATTTTATCTGCAGTTATGTCCTTTAAAACAAATATATCTGGGGTCCTTACATGATATGAAGTCCTTTTTCTTAGGCTCACTTTTATTTGGTTATCTTTTTAGGTGCACTAAAGATTGAGTTTACAATAAACTGAACAGACAGCGTACAAAAGGCTTTTAGAACTATACCATATGGTCCAGGGAAGGGAACAATCTGGACGATCCCCATTTCAATCTGCAAGCTTGTCCACCTCTATAACACATTATACCACTGTAATAAAATATTAAGATGGAAACGTAAAAGCTAAAATAGTCTTATCTTTAGCATTACCAGGCAGCCACACTTTTGAAAATTTACTGATAAACTTAATAAACATTTATTTTAATTTATATCTCAAGATTTTGGTATGCAACACCAGGCATACAAACCTAGGCCACTATTCAATAGAAACAATATTTCGGCAGGGATATGTGTGGGTATTCAACTTATGCTTCAGAAATTTAGAAAGGAAAAAAAAAAAACACTTTTACAGGGGCATATTGGCAGGGGCTGATGTAACAGATGACACATTCTTGGAAATCAAATAAAAGCAATAGGGAAATACCCATTGTTGCCTGGTGAAGGCCTAATCACATGGACACAGCTGGAACCAATGTAGATCATTCATTAATAAAAACTGTATTGTAGTAGGCACTTTTTGATGCATTTCAATTGCTGCTGTAGCCAAATTCCTGAATTTCTTTGTTCAATGTTAGTAAGATTGTTTTAATGGGAAATATGAGAAGATTTAGGACAGGAGAAAAAAAAAACCTGTTCTCATGCTAAAAAACGAGACTAGCTCAAAAAGCTAAATGTCATTTTACCTTGCAATCTACTTACACTACCAGCAGCTTAAAATATGCAGTGTAAACCTGAAAAAAGGGGAACTCATATGGTACTATAGATAAAAAGTGAGCAGTGTGAGATGCCACCGAAAACATATGAAATACTAGTAAAATTATTCTACAGAATGATAATGTTATATGTCAGCGGGTGTGGGAAATTAAAATGTATCAAAAATTAGGAGGAAACAAATCAAACTGAATTAACATGTACTCTTTCAGGCAACACTCTATTGAATTTTGACGCTAAAAAGCATATGTACCATATGCTTAAGGAAAAATTACTCATATTTTTGACCACATAAATTTAGAAGTCACTATTTGTTATTATGTTACTAATATTTGATATCAAACAAGATATTCAAATCATCTACCCAAGAGTTTTGTTTGAAAGCTATACTGATAATCAAATGAAATAAAATACTAGTTATAAGTATAAACTTGGTACATATAATAAAATCCTAATTAAAATAATAAACTTAGCATTTATCCAATTTTTATCTGTTTATAAATTTGTTCTCCATGTTTCTACAAATATAATGATTAAGTTACTATATCATAATTCCTGAAAACTATATAATATCAGACTATAAAGATATAATAGCTTTACTATGTATTCTGAATTAAAACTGTATAATTTATTGCCTACAAAAATGAAAACCCAACAGCACTTACCAAAAAATTGTTCAAACATTATAGTTTTTAAATATATTTCTCCTATGCTTCTGTGTGTACTTAGAATAAACAAATAGGACAATTTATGTTGCATTTGCTAAGTCACTTAAAGATACATTCCTTCCACACAAAAAATAAAGGGCTTAAATGCAAATAAAAGTTTTACCACTGCAGAAAAATGCATTTAAAGTCAATGAATAGTACTTAACATGCAATAAACATTATTCAATATACGTGAACAGACAGAATGAAAGAGGTTTTGGTCTGCGTTATCTTTACTCACCAATTCTAATATTATCAGACCTTGGCACAGGGGATTCAAGACAGAGAATCATGAACTTAACTATATCAAGAGAAAATAAGTTTCACTGGCATGCCTTCTCAAAACTGCCAGAATTCAGAAGCTTAAAATGTTGACCTAAAGATTTAATTAATAAAACTTAACAGGCATCTCACCCAGATTCACTTTAGCAACTCTGCAGAAAAAAGCCACTTACATATAAGTTTTAAAAGACAGCATTGGGGGAAATGGGGGACTGTAATATTTATTGCATATGCATTATACATACAAAGCAATTTGAGTATTTGTTTTGCTCAAGTAATGAGCCAATATGTTGCTGAACCTGTCTTGCATGAGAGAAAATAACAGGTGAGTTTATTTAATGCATACTTCTGACATACCTCTGTTTTACAAATAATTTTAATGATATTAAAGCATTTTCTCAATTAAAAATAAACCTCTGGACAAAAACAACTGTTAGATTGCACAATTTCAATGTATTCATAATAGATACATATCCCAGTATATATGGCATATAAAAATGTTTCACATTAATAATTCTAACACGAGCCACTGTTTACTTTCTTTTCAGCCACATTTGTTACACTGTTACAAAAATACATGAATTTTTACTCCAAAAGTGATTTTCTTATTGCCAAAAATCATTGACAATTTTTAAAATAAAAGTAAGTCAAAATAATATCAATCCCTTCCTAAAAAAAAACATATTCTGCCTATTTAACTATTTTTGTCTTGATTACAAAACACTAATTTTTAAAATAGATCACTTGAAAGTAAATCATTTGTTTTTACTTAATATAACAGAAAACACATTTATATTTTGAGGAACATTCTACGAAATTTCACTTGCTCAAAGTGAAAATCTAGTCTCCTGCTCAAATCATCTCCATTTAAAATTCATATGCCACATTTTCACACTCTTTCTAATAGTAGGTCACTAACTATAGTTTAGTGAGAATTGGGAAACTTAAAAACACTTATGCCATGTTTTCACACTCTTTCTAATAGTAGGTCACCAACTATAATTTATTGAGAATTGGGAAACTTAAAAACACTTCCGTGTTTTACCTTGCATTTGGATTTCAAAAGAAAAAATTTTAAGTGCACATTCTTTATTTTAATGGAAGTTCACTGGCTTATCTACTAACACTTATCAGACATTCTAAAAATGAGTGTTCAATTTATAAAAGATAGGAACTGACCCTGAGTTTTAGACAAAAATAGAAAACAATGGCAGACTTTTTGGTCTCAACAAGAGATATCTTGGCATAAAAATCCATATAATATAAGCACATACTACTCAAAAGTTTCCATTCAAATAATAAGCTGTGAAGCAGACAAGATTCCAACCAATCAAAAATACTATGTCAACATGACCAAAGTTAGCAATATTCAAAAGGGTTTTTTGCGAAGTGTGGCAAAAATGCAACTGCAAAGGAAATCTTTAAGAGAGCTGGAAAAGGCAAATTTAGCACCAGCTTCTACAAGGAACAAAGCCATTTACTAAATGTGGAAGTTCTTAGGAGAATGATATTTATTTCTATTTCAGAAAAAAAAAAAAATTTTTCACAATGGTGGCCTGCGTGAAGGAATGAGGAAGACAAGAGCAAACAATAAACGGTATAAGTAGGAAAGACTAAGGCTGCCTTCCTTCCTCAGTGATGCTGTAAGGGTAGACCCTCTGCCTTACAAAAACCACTGCCAGAACCAAGCTATACAAAACATTTTGGCTGCAAGCCTATAACAGTGCCAGGCTGTTTTTCATTTTTGTGCTAGACTCCCTCAATTGAGACAGTGTGGGATTGTCACTCTGATGCACATAGAGAACAAAGAATAATATAGTGGGGTGGGTGGGTTTTTTTGCCCCTTTAAAGTCAGGTTAGCATTTTGTTTTCTTTGACAGGTCTTGAAAAGACCCAAGAAACAAAAGTTACGCTGAAGAATGCATCAACTGCCTAACAAAACTAATACTGAGTACAATATTGTCACAGTTTTCAAGTCATGTGAGGGATTAACATTTTTAAAAAATCAGACTTTAGGGATCCAAGTCATATAGTTACCTGTTTAAGATGCCAGAAACCAAGAAATACATGATTCACAATCACATAATCTTATTTAAAATCCGATACTATGAAGGCAGACCATAAAATCTGGCCAAAAAAAAAAAAAAAAACTAATATAAGTATTACAAATTTTAGGTCACTATTCAGAGACAACTGTGTTAGCTGTCATTATGACCTTGATTTCTCCAAAATTAAATAATCTGATGAAAAGATTATAACATTAGAATCTGAATATTTTATGCCTTCACAGGGAAAGAGGTGATAAGTGATCAAAAATGTTTAAAGGATTAAACCACACATCGTCTAGAAAGCTGCCACAGACACAAACAGGAAAACCGTCTCTTCTATCCTATTCAATTCTGTACTAAAAATGAAGCTACCACAAGTGAAAAAGCCAAGCATGTGCTGCTGCAACCTTCAACTAAATATACTATCTGAATCTGGTGACTAAAAACACCAATAAGCCATTAGCTCCTAGAGGTATGACCTTTTTCTCTCTAATGCACACGATAAGTAGAGGTAGAGGTCCATTTTCTACAAACCAAATGAAAAGAAAGAATGAACTGTGACAAGCTCAGATCCCATGCTGGCATAGTTTACACTAAGCTCAGCATCCTCTAGAAGCAGTATGCTTCTCCCTGCCAATCAGAGAGAGAAAAAAGTGTTGATAAATAGCACCAAAGGTCTACAGTCCCTTCCTCCTGCACATCTCCATTGAATCAGCTGTTAAAAGAAGACCAATGGCTGTTACAGAAATAGCAAGAACTAAAGCACTTGCCTCAGATGTTACACATGGAGGCATGGAGCATTTACCACCTGAGCCTATCTAATTTCTGACAAAATGATCCCCTGCCCAGTTTTGTTCACGGCCACAGAATCAGATAACAAGTCACGATCAGCGCTGGGAAAGGTGGTGGGAGTGAGAACATGGGAAAGAAACTGAGTGAGAACAGTGGTCAAACTTCAAACAATATATACACTTCTCTTATTATTCAAATTTGCACCCCTGTGCAACACTTTAGGATGACAAAAGCTGTATGAAAGGGTTCAGGTAGAATGATTTACTTTGGGTGGCAAGGGTAAGTCTGCCATGTAATTAAAGAATGTATTATTTTGCTGCTCACTGTTCTTTTACATTTTCCTTTTTCTCTATGATATACTGCTGATGCTATTACCACATGGGACACTGATGGTTGTAGGCAAGGCATTCATGTATTGCCAAAGTGGTCCAGAGAATGATGTCTGGCTGGCTTTAGTTCAACAAGGAACATGAGGCAAAACCAGAAAGCAAAAAGAATGAAAGTGTAGAAGAAGCCAGGCAATAGGCTGTTTTTTTCTGTTTATTAATGGTGCAGATGAAATAGGGGGAAAATCTGGAAAAAGCAGCCAAGCTAACTCAATTACAAAGAAAGATTAAAGGAGTTAAATGTCTATAACTTGGCTGACAACCAAGGAACAATATGAGAGCTGTCCACAACTCTCCAAAGTATATACATAAAACGAAGAGTGGAGAATTTTTATCTACTATAGAAGTGTGAATATATGAAATAATAATGAGATAAAATTTAAAAGAAGAAATCTAACTTCAAGCAGCAGGGAAATAATCTGGAAAAAATTTAAGAAAGGCTGCTTCCTTCTCTCTACAAACATCAATCATCTTACTGACCCACACTGCAGTAAACAATACATGATAAGAAATGCCCACACACAGCCCAAGGACTAAATTGATGGAGATGTAAAAATCAAGTCCCATCTGCTTACCTGATGATCCAGATATAGGGATGTCTCTTTACATATTTCCACTGGCTAATGCAGAGGTACCTGTGAGATCACAAAGGATATAGTTAAGTTGTTACCTTCAAAGTTAGCCCAACCTGAATTCTGAATCCTAACTTGGACAAGAGCTGACTTGGATGATCTAGTCTGGTTCATGGACATTCCAAGGTGGGAGAAGAGCATGCAAGATCAGAGATGTTCTGAATGATTCTAGGGTTATTCTTAATTAACAAGAGCTTTTTCAGTCTTTCCAGGGATTCCTCAAATCAATTATAACCCCCAAATCATAACAACAATGCAGATTGGAGGTATTTAACCCTGCTTGATGGATGCCCTTCAGGAGTGTATGCACTCCTGAATGATATAGTAAAATTTATGTGTTTATATACATGGATATCTCCCTGGGAAGAAGGTCAATAGTTTGTCAGTTCTGCAAAAAGGTCCATAATCCAAAAAACTGGCAAGACCTTCTACTGAGGATTTTCTAAAATCTCAGAGGCAGGTCAGAATACATATGGATATTCAGTCCAGGTTTGGGGTTTCCACCCCAGGGAAACACAGACACTTGTGGGTCTGGGGTAAATATCTTAAGAACACTATTTTCTGGGAGAGCAATACATCAGGTTTAAACTGTAACTTAACTTATACAGCATTGATCCCTGCAACCCATGCATAGCCTTGAAGATAGCTAAGATGTTACACCCACATACTCATGGGTGGATGTCGTGACTTTTCCTGTTCTGTATATATTAAAGTCAGGATCCTTAGGTATATCAATACTGACAGGGTCAGAACTAACATAGTAACTCATCCAAAAAGGATCATATATGACAAGCAAAAAAGGAAGTGTTATCAAAACAATAGGAAATGTGGCTCCCTAACAGTTTACATACCATAAAATTACAGGATTAGACAAATATATGCCTTAAAAGAATTATTTTAAGCAGTAATCAGAATAACCTATATTAGAAATAAACCAAGCTAGAGAACCTTCCAGGCACCAACTGTGAACAAGATGGGAAAGCATTCACAGCCACAGAGAACATTCTGAGCTGGGGTGTCACCAAAAAAAAAGATAAGAGAAAGGCTAGAAAGACAGAAATCAAGTAGCAGGGAAAAATTACCTTTTGAGATGGCCTGTTTCAAATAATGATCATGTAGTATGTTCTCTCAAAAAATAATCTATTTAGACATTTACCTACTGAGCATCTACCAGGCATTGCACTTGGTGCTGAGAATTCAGCAGTGAACAAGACGAACAAAGCCCTGCCCTGCTGGAGCTTAATTTTGGGGAGCGGGGGAAGGAAGCAGGGAGACAAACAAGTATATTAGCAATATCATTTCAATTTGTGATACATGATATGAAACAAATAAACAAGATGATGTGACTAAGGCATGAAAGAATGGCCTACATCTATCTCATACATCACAGAGATCTTTGCTCCCATTCTCAGAGTCAGTCAGGGTCTTACAGAATTGAGACCAGGAAATGACCTGTCTGGCTAGGGACAGCTAGCCAGATCTGTACATTTCAGAGTTGAAGACAGGATAGCTATTCTGGAAGACAAAGTATCACTACCTCATTATCTCCACACTTCAAAGTACACACACCTAGACTGAATGATAATTTTATGATACAAGCTCTGCTTTTAGAAGATATGCCTGAGAACAAGAAACTGAACAGCATTTTTTGTAACTCTTAAAAAACTGGCTCAGGATACTGTATACTTGGTCCCTTAATACAAAGAACCATATTCTATCCAAATTCTTGTCAAGTTCCATTCAATTAAAAGAATTTCATTTCTTGTTTCTATAGACAAATCTGATTAATTTCTGCTGTTAAAGGTGGGTAGCATGACAGCCAGCTTCCATGCAAGCCAGCTTCCAAATAGTCCACACCTCAGGGAATTCATGCCTTTGTGCAATGCCTTCCCTCATATCAGGGTTGGTCTGAGTGATCAACAGAACACAGTGGAAGTGATGGTGTCTGTCCTAAAAGATTTTGCAGCTTCCTGCTTGTTTTCTTGGATCACTCATTCTGGGGGAAACCAGTTGCCAGCTGCCACATTGTGAGGACACTCAAGCAGTCCTATGAAGAGATTCACATGGCCTTCTGCCAAATAGCCAGCATCAACTTAACAGCCATGTGAGTGAGCCATTTTCTAAGCAGATCCTCCAGGCTAGTCAAACCTTCAAATGACTGTTGGCCCGGCCAAAACATTTTCACTGCAACTCATAAAAGACCAAGAACCAGAACCACCCAGCCTGCACTCCAACCCTTTTCTGCCATGCACTCTAACCTCCTATATTCCAGGGGCTTGAAAGCTAAAAAAAAAAAAAAAAATCAAACCAACAAACAAAAAACTACATTTCGCAGATGTTCTTGCATCATGCCTTCCACAGCGGACCCAGGTTCAACCAAATCCACTCAATATTTAGAAAGCAGAAGCGAGTAAATCAAGGTGGTTGCCAATTACAATGAGATCAAATCTTATAGTAAAGGTATTTTGTTCTTCTGAGACAAACATGTAGATATTCTACTAAAAGATCCTTGGTATCATGGTTCAAAGTAGCAAGTGGCAGTGGAGTTTCTACTAGAATAATATCATGGGGTGTTTTTTTTTGGATTGTGTTGTTCCTAGCTAATAACAGTCAAGTTTGGTTCCTTGGCACTTCTGAAAATTAAGTTGCATGAAACAGAACCCTGTATGCTTAAATTATCTAACTGTATGCAACTCAAACTAGCTGTTGCCTGCAACTAAGAACCCATTCTATTATATACAAATTCTCCTATCTCATAACACTTGCATTCCTATCTCATGATTGACCCTCTTCTTTTCCATTACTAATCCCTCTACCGGTGCACTGAATCCTCTTCATTCATGCCATTTCTAGGAACTTGCTCCATCTGTTTTCCCCTATCTTCCATCTTTTCCTCTACACTGTTTCCTTCTCCTTCATCAATAACACACTTCTTTCAATCCTACCCCCTACCCCTGTCAAGCTTCATAAAATACTATAAGCTCATTGTCTTTACTTCAATTTCCATTCAATGTTCAAATGACCACAACTTCAGCCATCACTGCTGAAACAGCTATTGCTAAGGCTGGCAAGGACCAAACAATTGTCTATTTTCATTCCTCACTTTACAAGACTGCGGCATTTGGCATTCCTACCTACCATATGTCTTTGAGACTTTGATGGTAACAAGATTATGGACTTCCAGCCTCAATGAAACAATCTAGCATTCCCATCTTCACACATCATCATCACCCCTGTCCTCTGCACCTCCAACACCTGAGAGAGATACACAATAGACTTGCATACAGAAGCCATTTCAAATGCTTGACAATGCTGTTCAACTATTCTACCTCTTGAGAGCCTCAGTGCTTAAAGACATCCAAAAAGAAAGATACAAGCACTTAAAAAAAAAAGTGACATGGATTCTATAAGCTATTAATATGAAAATATATTTCATAATTTTTAAGCTATTCAAGGAAAAATAAATCTGTTTGGAAGTCAGACATTCAAAAAGGGTAGTGATGTAAATAAAACACGTGTATGACCTCTTAAAACAAACTTCTCCAAAACTAAAAGTCCAACTATTGCTATTTGCTTAACACTTATAAACTAGAATGCATATAACTTCCAACCTAAGATAGCAACCCTGAGTCTTTTTCTTTTGAATGTAGGTGTTCTATGACATCTGTCATGTCACCAATAAGAAGTGATGCTGCTAACTTGACTGGCCAGGGGGGTGACCCATTCCTGCCTCCCTGGCCAAAAGAGGGCCTTCCCTGTCAAAGCTGTAAGCTTTCTAGAGGCTGGCCTCCCAGAATGACGTGAACCCAGCTTCTATGGTCAGGGATATAATGAGCTCTTTTCTTTAAACTTCTCACAAGTCAGAACTTTTCACAAAACCCACAAAAAAATGGCTTATTTTCCTTAATTTGCTTTGTGTTGCCATCATTCATTGTCTTCATTTTTAATTCAGTGATATTTTTAGCCAAAAGAAATGAGGTACAGTCAGTTTTCCTCAATCTGTCTCAGCTCTTACTCTTCATCTTCTGGGACCCAATCCATGTGATCCTTTAACAACTATTTATTTCACACCAAACTAGATATCTCCCTAAAGCCTACCAATCTACCCTCTAGGCATATTTCTTAAATAAAAGCACTAGATCTTTGTAAACCTAAAATTTGCATACTAAAGGAACAAATCAACTATCAAAAGACCTAGTAGTATATAGCAGTTGCTCACCTCTAAGCACAGTTTAAAATTCATTTCAATTTATTATTTTTTTAAAGAAACAGCTATTGACTTTTTCCCTTTGCAAAATACAGTGTTTAATGGGCCTAGTTAAATTAGAGGTGATAGTGTGAAGGAAGTGTTTTAAATTGGTAAATTCTAAACCTTTAATAAAAGTACATCAGTCAGAAGTTTTAATAAGACTCAGCAGGACAGAAAAGAATTAACAGTCTGTAGGAATCAAAAGGTGGTGATAGGCAATGATAACCTTAATCATTTGCATAGAGATTTATAATTTCATTGCTTAAAGGTTAATGAAATTATGTGGTATTTTGCCCACTGTTATCCAGTAAATGATTTCATGTCTTGGTTTGTATATATTTACCATGTGAATCCTTTAACAAGAGAAATGACTCCTTTTATCAGTTAATCTACTACATTTCTTACATATACACTCCCGGGTGCATATTATCATTATTTGTTCTAACCAATAACTGGGTGCCCTAAAATAAAACATAAGGTTCCCAAGCGCATCTCAGGAAAACGAACTAACTCACAATCAGATTTCTGAAAGTACATTAAGTTGCTAATGTAATTGATTTTTAAAAAATTAGACACATTCCTTTATTTATTATATAATTCAAGTCAACTACTGCTAAATAGTTGCTTTTGCCAAATGATAGCATAAAACCCACCCTAGAGATGATGAAGGTACTCACACTGAGGATAAAGATGGATGGAGAAATGCAAGCAAAACACTTAAATTATTAGAACGGGTAATATAATAAAAAAATTCTGGGCTGGAGCAATTGTTTTCAAACATTACACTACAAAAACAGCACACTATTGTGGCTTTGCTTCTCTGAGCATCCAGGAGGGTTCAGGGTCAGCCGCTTTGCTTAGTACCCAATTCTAATGGAAAACTACAAAGAGCCCAACTTTAGGCAGAGTCATGTTTCCTACCCTCGCTGCACATTAGAATCATGTGGAAAGCTTAAAACAAAAACAAAAAAACTGACACTTAGGCCCCATAACCAGAGATTCTGATTTCATCAGTAATTTTTAGAAGCTCCCCAGATGATTTCTTAGGTACAACTAGGTCTGAAAAATAAGCTATGAAGCATTGGTTCTCCAAGTGTCTTTGGACCAGCAGTAGCAGCAGCAATTGGGAACATGTTAAAAATGCAAATTCTCAGGCCTCGCTGGCCCCTGACCTAGAGAACAAGAAACTCTGAGGTGGGGCCCAGTGTTTTAACAAGGCTTCAGGAAAATCTGATGTACACTAATGTTTGAAAAACGCTACTTTAGGGTAAGAATGACCTGGGTTTCAATTCTCTCTCCACAATTTACTAGCTGTATGACCCTTGGTCAGCTCTCTAAACTTCACTTTCCTCATGTGCAAAATAATGGAGTTAGTCATTCGTTAAACATCTAGTATGTGCTAGAGAATGTGTTAATAAGCACTTTATATATTAACACATTATAGAATTTAACCCTTACAATGAGCTTGCCAGATAAATATTATTACCATTTTATTCCCAAAGATTATGAAAATTATCCAATATTACAAAGCTAGAAAGCAGAATCAGAATTGAAACCCAAATTTTAAAAGTTCCAGAATCATTGCTTTTTCCCTATTCCCCAAAATATTCTTACTAATATTTCTTTCTTTTCTTCCTTTATTTTTTTTTATTTCTTCCTTTCATCTTCCTTCCTTTCTTTCTTTGCTTCCCTCTGTCTTCCTTTTTGTCTGCCTCTCTTCCTTTCATCCCTTCTCACTTTCCTCCAGAGGAAGCTTATTTTTCTAATATAAACTAGAGATTACCTAGCTTAGATAGTACTTACTGTGTGACTGCAAAGTACTTACTTAGCATGCTGCCATATGCCAGAAAGCAAAGCATTAAAATATCAAAAAAAGGAGAAATCATAGTAATGAAGTTAAGAGCTAGTTGAAGAGATATACATTTTACAAAATATAGGGACATATATGATTTAGCTCTAAACTGGTGGGTAGAAATCAGAAGTAACTCCGGAGTTCATAAGACTGGAGCTCAGAGACAAGGCATGATGCCAGGAAGAAGTTTGACTTGTCCTGAAACAAGGAGTAAAGTCTCTCCTGCACAGGAGGAGAAACAATGATTAGAGAATAGTACAGTAAAAAATAAAGCTAAGTAGCTAGATGGGTCCAGATTGTGACTTAGAGTAAGAAAACTTGAACTTTAGTCCAGTAAAAAGATAAACTGTTTTCCAGACAGAATATTTTTGACATACTGATTGTAAAAAGGTAAGGTTAAAATCAAATCATAGGAACTTATTCTAGAAAAAAGAAAATCAACCTAGGGTTATGCTGGTAGAAAAATAGGAAGGAGAAAATGTCATTTCTATTTCTAAAAGTGTTAAAAATGATCCCCTCTTCTATAGTAGTTCCATGGGTTAGTTATATTCGATACACGGTATTTTCAGTTACCCACAAACCCAACCAACACTGGCTGATCACATTAAGCAAGGCACCAAGGATAAAAAGATAAATACGATACCAACTCAGGACACAAGGAGCAGGTTTATATAAGAAACAGACTGCCAAATGTTTTATGCAACATTAACATAAAGTTATTAGGAATTCTAAAGGCCACTATAGACAGACCAATTCTTAAGAATGGTTTTTGTGAAATTCCTGAAAGTCAATGAGGTATAAGCTAGCCAAAATGTTCTGCATTTAAGAGTACTTTGTCTAGGCTAGTTTCATAATCACCAGATCGCAAGTGGAATATACCCAGTTCATCCACATTTAGGCTTACTTATGCCTAAGAAAGGCAGGCAAACATAAAATCTAGAGGTAACCTTTTTAACATTCACATCATTCATTCCATTTTTCACTAAAGAGCTAATGAACAACTATGTTCAGAAACCCACTGGAAGATTCTACCTATGTATTAATGAGGGAAAATTGCACGGCACAATGGGATGACTGAATTCATTAGCATCTAAGGTTTCTAACTCTGTCAACGATAGTCTGATGCTGTATAACATCTTTAGTTCTGCTACAATCTGACAACTCCATAATGCCAATTTGTCTCTGAGAACCAATTTAAGAAGCATGTACATATAAAAACCAAACTATGCTTGAATGAGAAGGCACTAGGGTTATTTTTTCTCAGACTAAATGTGAGCTGAATTTGGTATGTTATTAGGAATGATAGCGTTTTGTAAACTAAATACATTTAAGCAGTAATTAATCTATTAATAACCTATATAAATATAATTAAAGACTGGAATCTCAGGGTTGGAAATGACTAGAAAGGTCATCTGGTAAAATACTACCTTTATCCCACACAGTACTCCAGCCACATGTAATGTTAAAACTAATACAATGACAGAAAAAGACCTCTAAGTACTTTGAGTAATGAATTTATTTGGCCCCAAAATATCTAATTCACAAACACTACTGTATTTTACTAAAGTTCAATCACCTATCATCTCATTCTTTAATAATATAAACTATATATGACAATGTGGCTAAAAGAACTTAAAGGTTGTTACTTGAGTGTTTCGATTTCAATAAAAGTAGTCGGTATAAAATCATCTTTTAAAATATTCAGGCCATGTCATACAGATATTCACATGCACTTGGATCTATAAGCATTAAAGAACTTGTTTAGATTTACTGAAGCTATACCTGCTGTCAACAAACAAAAAAGTCGTGAAGGTTGATCAAACACATCTTTGCCTCGAGTATCATGTTAATGTTTTCCACTAACGCAGTCCTAAAAGTTAACAGTCAAAGTAATCCAAAGGTTTCTCTTTATTTCTATATTTAAATCATCACAGGTTTGATCAAGCATTCAAATCCCTTTGGGCTCAGGGTTCCCATCAAAATGTCTTATGGAAACATTAAAAATTGAATGGGCATAAACAACTCCAACAGTGCGGAGCTCATGACAGCACTGCTGTGATCTGTGTGTTTCATGTACAACAACACTGGGGAAGTTTGCAAGGGAATATGAGCAACTAATTACTGTCTTTTGCTTGAGGGCAGGTGTGCTGATCTCTATAGGTGTCTCGGCAGCGCTCTGCCTAATGCATGGCCCCTTGAAAACATTCACTGTAACGACCTGCTGAAGCCCTGGAACACATCTGACAGAATACCAAACTGTTGGTTGTTCAGAAAGAAACTTATTGTGACTTCTTAAAGTTACCACTAAGGAGAAACAGCAGTTGGGGAGGCTTTACATGGTTTGTGAAAGAATAGTATAAGACAATATAAAAAGTAAATAACATAAAATTATATCTATCAGTCACACACATTAAACTAGAATAATAATATTGTCCTAATAAGTACAGAAAGTTTTTTAAAGAAAATACTGCTACTCTCTAAACAAGAAAGAAATGAAATAGAAAAAGCTAATAAGAACCTTATGCTGGACCATCTTTTTCATTCGTGAAAGCATAGTAGACAGTAGTGAGTATGCAGTTTTATAAGGAAGAAAAAAGGATCTGAGAAATTATCATCTGATAATAGGGTAAGATACACCATTCACATGTGATGCAACCTGCAAGATTAATATGCCATAAGATCTTTCCCATAATACTTGGAAGAAATAAGCTTCCTTATGAAGAGATACACACACCAGAGATTAATATTCCCTGCTTTGCTACCTCCTACCTGCATGATCTTGGGCAAGAATTGTAACTTCTCTCTGCTTCAATTTTCTCATCTACTGACAAACATGACCCACCCCATCAGAGATGTTATTAAATGAGACAGTTTCCCTTAACTATTTGGCATAGGGCTTGGCATAAAGTGCTTAATAAATTGTAATTAATATCATGAAAATTTCCTAAGGACATTAGTCTCCTATTCACAGTATAGCACTAGCCTGTCTAAAAACATCTTGGAAAGTAAAGATCCATCAGTGGCATGTTATTTTACAAATATGTGGTATGTTATATGATGCATCTTTTTAAGTATAAATACATGGCTTGGCTTTTAAGCAGTCAATAAACAAACCTTTAATTAATTCTTTAACTTCTCTGAGTAATCATTCATCTTGGTGAAAAGTCCTTATTTCTAATCTTGAAAATTTCTGGAAAAGTTAGTTGTGTTTTAAAAAAAAAGTATGAAAAGTTCTCATAAGATTTCAAACTTCATCTATTTAGGAAAGAATCTCTGGTAAAATTAAAGTTAACATGCTTAGGCAATGAATCTGTTCAGAACAAGGAAATGCTTTAAAAATAAGATTTATACCAAATATTTTCATCCAAAATTCTCTATGTAGTGTTTTTCTTTAACAAAGTGGAATTAAGATGGCATTTCAGATCATCATTACTATTAATCATCAATTGCGTAAACATAACATCATTCATCTTTTAAAAAATGAATAAGGCAAGGCACGGTGGCTCAAGCTTGTAATACCAGCACTTTGGGAGGCCAAGGCAGGAGGACTGCTTGAGACCAGTAGTTTGAGACCAGTCTGGGCAACATGGCAAGACCTCTTCTCTATAAGAAAATGAGAAAGATTAGCCTGGCATGCTGGTGTGTGCCTGTAGTACTAGCTACTTGGGAGGCCAAGGCAGGAGGATCATTTGAGCTCAGGAGTTTGAGGCTACAGTGAGCTATGATCAAGCTACTGTGCTCCAGCCTGGGTGACAGAGCAATATCTTGTCTAAAAAAATTAGTAAAACAAGAATAAAAGTTGTTTCAGACTATTCTGAAATGAACCAAAAAGCAAAAAAAAAAAAAAAAAAAAAAAAAAAAAAAAAAAAGCAAGATGTGTAGTAAATACATAAAAATATCATAGCATTTCCAAAATTAAAAATAATTAGACCCATGGGAATAATTAGAATATAATTGTTTGAAATAGCATCCCTCCCACTCCTAGTAGACTAGTTCATCAGAAGCTCATTTCTTCAAACCTGGACAATGAAATAACCTTCTGTTCTCTCCTTTAATATCTTCTTCCTCCTATCCATTCTCCAGTTTTCAATGGCATCTCAACCACCATGAATGTTAAGAACCAATCTGCTATGCTTTTTTCAACACGGAGCTAATTATGTCACTACTCCCACCCCAAAGATCTAGTTTAATGGGGAAGAAGGCATATAGATAATTAAAGAGATTGTGTGTGTGTACACATGCATGTGGGCACATGCAAAGTACTATCAGAGGATAAATTAGAAGTCAATTCATGGTCCGGTGTGGTGGCTCACACCTGTAATCCTAGCACTCTGGGAGGCCAAGGCCAGAGGATCACTTGAACTCAAGAGTTCCACTAAAAATAGAAAAAATTAGCCGGGTATGGTAGTGTGCGCCTGGCTAAGGCAGAAAGATCTCTTGAACTCAGGAGTTTGAGGTTGCTGTGAGCTAGGCTGATGGCATAGCACTCTAGCCCAGGCAACAGAGCGAGACTCTGTCTTCCCCGCCCCAAAAAAGAGAAGTCAATTCATTTTGCCGCCACAAGTCAAAGAAAGCTTCCTACAACTTATGATAAATGGGTGAAAAAATGCCTACAAAACAAATTCAAAGCTCCAAGTGATGGGTCTCCATTATAAAGCCTCAATTTACTGTGTTCCAACTACATCCCACACTCTCCTCACCTGAGCCTAGATGCCTTGGTTCTCTTAACATAGCGGACACTCAGCTATTACCCAGCTTCTACCAGTCCCTCTCCCTTGAATTCCTTTTTCATCCTCCCCATCTTTAAAGTTTTTAAAATATAATACCCTTATACCCAGACATTCCCCTTCTACTTATTTTTCTTATAAAGTTAATCAAGGAATCAAAAAGCCTTTGGACTTTACAACAGCAAGCTGGAAGACAATGGAGCATTCCTTCAAAAAATCTAAAGTGATTTCCATTTCATGATTTAATTATTCAAGCAAAGCATCAATAAAGTAAAGAAACTGAATGAAGATAATCTTCTCTCACATACCCTTTCTCAAGAAACTACTAAAGGATATGTACCACAAAAATGTAAGAGTAAGGCTAGAAAGACAATAATATGAGATTCAAGAAAAGGAAAAGAAAGTGCCTAGGTTAACAGAAAGGAAAAAATCCCAGAAGAAAGTAGACCTAGAGAATGAGATAGGAGGAGACTGGAAGCCTCCTGGAAGAATGTCTTCAAGAAAAAAATTGAAACATATAAATTACCTGATGTCATTCCCTTTATGGAAAATTATAAGCAGCTCATAGAAGGTATAGAAAGAATTATTAAGAGGGACAAAAAAAAAAAACTAAGCAAATGAAAAAACAAGGCATTATTAACTTCAAGAAAAACAAAAAGTCAGAAGCAGACTTTTCATCAGAGTTCATTACAATGCTCGGGTATGAATAATATCTGCATATTATAATAATGGAACAGTAAAACTATCTAGCCAAAAATTGTAATCTAACTATGATGGGACTATGAGAAGAGATGTCCATGTAAAAGTGAAAAATCCTCAAAGACCATAATACAAAGTCAACAGTGTCTAAAATAAATAAATCAAAAGACAGCAATGTGTGTGTATATATATATATATATTTATCAGTATAGAGACATATAATAACCACAAGAAACAGATAAAAGGGTTAAAAATGGCTATCTCTAAAGATGGGGACTAGAAACTGGGCAAGGAACCACTGTATTTTCTAGTAGGCCTTTAAGAACTATTAGAATTTTAGACTAGGTGAATGTATTACTCTGACAAAATAAGAATTAACTTAAAATTAAAAATCAGCCAGGTTCATGAGGATGTTTTTAACAGAGTTTTCATAATAGTAAAAAGCAGAAAATCTAAATGTTCAGCAATAGTTGACTGATTAAATAAATTAGATCTATATAATAGTTAAATGACTATGCAGTAATTTAAAATGATATTGCAGAAAAATATTTATGAGACTGGCACACTGCCTACTGTACAAAGGAGGCAGATAGAAAAATATTTAATGACATGGAGAAATGTTCATATTATAAAATGAAAAATGACAGGTCAAAAAACAGCTAAATAACAAAAAAAGAACTACACATGAAAATATGAATAGTAATTTTAGAATTTTTCTTTTTATCTCTGAGCTTCTCTGACTTTCCAAAGTTTCTAAAGTAAATAGTAACTTTGGAAAAAGAAAAAAATAAATAAAAACGTTAATGCAACTTCATCACTAATGGCCCTTAAATAGTCTTATTTCATGATGTACAAGCCAGAATTAACTTCTCCCTCCCCACAGTAGTTTGTCTATGCCAACATTAGGGCATTCGTGCAATCTACTTTGTAATATAGGTTAACTGTTTATGTTTGCTCCTGTTTTTGATTCAACCTGTTCTTCAACAGAGGACCACATCTAATCCACCACAATGTAGGCCCAATGGAATATGCCTGGGCTTCTGCAGATGATCTTTAGGATTTCTTAACAGATCCACATTTACCACTCCAAAATGCCATTTATTTGAGGATTTGGTTCACAGAACATTAGTTACTCACAGTTTTACTATAGATAAATTTGAATTAGGATTATTTGTCTTTATGTGTGAGTATAGGATTTCCAAATGAAGTAAAATTTAAATGTTTAGTGGAGCAAATATGACTTTGATAATGTTTGGCTTTTATTTAGAACTAGTTTCAAAATGACTAATGAATGAACCAGCACGAATTCTAGAAACAGAACTTTTCTGGGCAAAACCAGAAAACTCCACTTACTCTTGTATGCAAAGGACTCTTAACTAACTCTTTCCTATATAAAGGAGTTAACATTCAGTACGTTTGATTAAAAAAATCATAAAAGGATTCTAATATTTCATCCTGGTGGGGCTGTTTTATCCATGAGATCAACTGCTACTTTTCAGCATGCTTTTAGAATAGACCATGCATGAGTAAGAAGAGTCACAAAGAATAGAATGTTATGAAGTAAAGAGCTATTTTATCCACCCTCACTCTCCCATCCCCAGAGGTCTGAGCAGGAGGGCATAAGGACAAGGCAAATGGCCTTTTACAGATTAAGGTTAAACTGTCTGTTGAGTGACAATTGTATGAAAAAAGGGCAAAATTAAAGTCTAAAGATACAATAGGATCTGTAGACTTTTATTCCTTAAATTGTTTATCAACTTTGAAAACAAATAAAGGAAGTAGATAACTACAAAAGGATACTTTGCTTTACAAAATAATAAGCCACGAGTTGGCTTTATGTATTAAATTACATGCAATATGGATTTTAATTATTAAAGAGAGGAGACAAGGCAGAAAACTTAAAACCAAAAATGTTAAGAAAAATATCAACTGAACTTTATTTGAGCATCTTAGAAATTTAAATAGAATAAAACATATGGTTCATTTTACAAAAATTCAATTTACCATCAATTTTTCAAAAACATACCTTCTGCATTAAGCAAAATATACTAAGAATTCCAGAAAATGCAAATCAATCTATAATACAGAAAGCAGATCAGCAATTGTCTGCAAGCGGAGATGGGGGGTCTGACTTTAAGAGAACTTTCTGGGGTAATAGCAATGTTCCAAATCATTAAGGTGATGATAGTTGCACAGCTATATGCTTTGATCAAAACTCACCACACTGCCCACTTAAAATGGGCATAGTTTACTATAAGTAAATTAGACCTGGATAAAAGTGACATAAAAAATACATCATAACACTTGATCATAGCAGATAATCATTATAATTTCCTAAGTACTTTTATGTCAATATTATGTTTCTGACACAAGGTTAAAGATAACCATGAGTAAAAAGTAGCTGTGTGAAAGCATTAGTTTATAGTCACCAATCATACCTCTTACTGAGCTCAATACACTGCCACCCACACTGTACTTACCACACATTACCTTATATTACTGGTTAGTCTTTTTCCCGAATTAGTCTTTAAAGTAAAAAAAAAAAAAAAAAAAAAAATTGCCATATATTTATTAGCATTTCCCAAGATCTAGGTCAATTCACTTCACAAACAAAAGTGTTTATACATCGACTTACACCAGAAAAATGGTTATCATTTCTTTCTTAATACTAAAAGAGCAACAGGTATCAAAAAAAGATATTATAACAACCACTATCTTAATTTCTCATACTGGATAATATTATTTTAGAAGATTAAAAGAAGATTATTTATAATCATATTTAAAATATTTCATTTTTGAAAAAATAAACTTTTAAAATAGCTACTAAGTAGCCAAAACAAAATTACAAAATGAGCTACTGTATAAAAGTACAGTCCTTGTAAAGTGGAAATATTACCATTTTATTTCTTTCCATTGTGACACTATTTCCATTACATACAAATTTTGCTAAAATGATTCCCAAGAATATATTTAATTTTAAAAATAACATAGCATATTAGCTCATACTAAATAATAGAAATTGGTTTAAGATAACTTGCTTCTCAAATTTTAAAAAACATTTAAATGGTTTACTAATTGTTATTTTAAAAATACAGTAATCAAGACATTATAGTATTGGCAAAAGAACAGACAAATAGATCGCTGGAACGGAATAGAGAGCCCAGAAATAGACCCATACAAATATACTTAACTGATCTTTGACAAAGGAACAAAGGCAATACAATGGAGAAAGGACAGTCTTTTTAACAAATGATGATGGAACAACTATAGACATCCACATACAGAAAAAAATGAACCTAGATGCAGACCTTACATATTTTACAAAAATTAATTCATAACAGATCATAAAACTAAATGTAAAATATAAAACTACAACCTCCTAGAAGAGAACATAGGAGGGATGTAGATGATCTTGGGTTTGGCAGTGACTTTTCAGATATAACACCCAAGACATGATCCATGAAAAAGAAATTGTTAAGTTGCATTTCATTAAATTGAAAACTTCTGCTGTTTGAAAGACATTCTCAAGAGAATAAGAAGACAAGTCACAGTCTGGGAGAAAATATTTGCAAAAGATATATCTGGTAAAGCTGCAGTCCCCACCCCCTGGGGCCGTGGACCTGTAAGGGTCCATGGCCTATTACCAACCAGGCTGCACAGCAGTACATGAGTGGTGGAGTAGGGAGGGAAGTTTCACCTGTATTTACAGCCACTCCTCATCACTCACATCACCTCATAAGCTCCGCCTACTGTCAGATCAGCAGCGGTATTAGGTTCTCATAGAAGCATGAACCCTACTGTAAACTATGCATGCGAGGGATCTAGGTTGGGTGCTCCTTATGAGAATGTAATGCCTGATGCTCTGAGATAGAACTGGGGCAGTGATGCTAGCACTAGGGAGCAGCTTCAAATACAGATTATCATTAACAGAGAAGTTTGACTACACAATAAATGTAATGCACTTGAATCATCTCAAAACCATCCCCCCAGGCCCCACCTAGGTCTGTGAAAAAATTGTCTTCCATGAAACCGGTCCCTGGTGCCAAAAAGGTTGGGAGCCACTGTGTAAGGGACTGTTAGTCAAAATATATAAAGAACTCTTAAAACTTAACAATAAGGAAACAAACAACCAATTAAAAAATTGACAAAAGACTGAACAGACACCTCACCAAAGATGATATACAGATGACAAATAAGCTTATGAAAAGATGCCCAACCATCATATGTCAGTAGGGAATTGCAAATTGAAACAACGAGATACACTACATACTTATTAGAATAGCTAAATCCCAAAACACTGCCACCAAATACTGAAGAAGATGTGGAACAAGAGGAACTCCCGTTCATTTTTGGTAGAACTACAAAATGGCACAGCCACTTTGGAAGACATTTTGCAGTTTTTTACAAAATTAAACATGCTCTTAACATACAATCCAGCAATTGTGCTCCTTGTTATTTATCCAAATTAGTAGAAAATTTATGTCCACACAAATCCTACACACAAATGTTTACAGTAGCTTTATTTTAGAACGGCCAAATCGTGGAAGTAGCCAAAGTGTCCTTCAAAAAGTGAATGGATCAACAAACTGTAGTACATCCATACAATGGAATATTATTTAGTGCTAAAAAGATGGGAGCTATAGAGCCACAAAAAGACATGCAGGAATACATATTGCTAAATGAAAGAAGCTAATATGAAAAGACTGTAAAAGTTGTAAGATTCAACTATATAACATTCTAGAAAAGGCAAAACCATGGAGACAGTAAAAGGATCAGTGGTTGCCAGGGATTCTGGGGAAGGGAGAAAGGTAGGCATGAATAGGTAAAACACAGAGGATTTTTAGAGCAGTGAAACTATTCTGTATGATACTGTAAGGGTGGATACATGTCATCCTTACATTTATCAAAACCCATAGAATGTGCAACACAAAGGGTGAACTTTAAGAGCTTTGGTTAATAATGACATGTAAATCTAGGTTTATCAATTGTAACAAACACACTACTCTGTGGGGAGGAGGGGGAATTGATGGTGAGGGAAGTTAGAGAGGGGGATCCTCTGTACTTTCCACCCAATTTTGCTGTGAACCTAAAACTGCTCTGAAAAATTAAAGTCTATTAATTATTTTTTAATTAATAAGACAAGGTCTTTCCAAAATAAATTCCAGATCTTGTGTGTACAATTCAATGTGGAAATCTAACACAATGGTTCTCCTGTTCATATAACCAAAAGTATCCACCTTTTCTTTAAAACAGGCTAGATCCTCTAAAAAATATCTTTCTCCAAAAGAAGGCTGATAGTATAGGCTTTCATGAGAAATTCAACAAGCTTCCCATGTTGAGAAGCAATTCTTATTGTCAAAATCTTAAGTTTCACAATGACAGCTTCACTTTTACAGTGATGGTTTCAAAAGATTATGTTCCCAATGTCAATAAAGAAACATATGCACCAAGCGGCTAACGTTCTCCAATATGTATTGATTCTAGGGTTTTACCATATTATATATAATTGATTTCTTCATTCAATCTCTTGACATTTATTGTTTTTCCTCTCCTAATATGTTAAAAAAATCATGATTAAAGGCCTCCCAATACAAAAAATATTAAGGAATTGCCAATTTTTAAATATAACATTAAGCATTAACCAAGTTTAATTTAGACATCTAGTTTCAAAAACAAAAATTAAACTCTAACATCAGGATCTTTTACCACTAGCTTCTTAAGAGCACATGGACGGCAAATAAACTAGAAAAAAAAAAAAAAAAAAAGACGGAAGACAGCGTTACCCCACTGTCTGCTCCAGAAACAAACTGAAAAAAAACTAAAAGAACAAAAAATAATGAATACTTCATCATCAATGAAACAAAGACACAGCCACAACCACAAACCACAAACTATAAAAAAAAAATCCACCAAATTATGTGATATCTGGAATCAAAATGAGGAGTAATGCTGACAGCCAAACCACACCCCTCAGATCTCAGGCAGAATAAAGATTTCCCTAAAATTGGAACAGTTAAAGCCCATTCCAAGAAACTCTGATTGGAGCTATATTTAGGCTCTACCTAGGAGGGAATAAGAAAGGTTTCTCCAGAAAACATGTCTATACCACAGAAAGACAGAGGAAAAACCAACAGGACATTTTTACTGTCAATGACCTAGCTTCCCAGCTCAGAGTGACTACCAAATGGGGTCAAAGAGAGGGGAAGCAGCTACCACCAGACTGCTTACTACACAGACTCTGATGACTCACAGGCTTCAAAGTCACAGTGACCTTCACAACACTACAAACTGAGGTGAGACATGTCCCCAGGAAAAAAGAAATATCTTGATATCTGACATAACAAACCCAAATGGAATTACAAAGTAGTGCCATTTAGCCTCTCTCCTCACTACCTAATAAATGAATCTGACCTCACACTTTTTTCAGGCAGTATCTGTTCTTAATGAAATTGCACCCATTCAGAAATGAGTAACAACCAGAAAGGAATCAGCAAAGAACTCATATAGAACTACCAAGGACTGGGGTGGAGAGATCCAGGCAAACAGCAGATTAAGAAGAGAAATTGTCACAGAAGATGAAGATAGAACTCATAAAAATTACTCTCTACAGTCTAAAAAAAAAAATTATAAAGACTGTGAGCTACTTCAAAGTA
>VBSM01003200.1:4795822-4820505 GCA_008086735.1 Cheirogaleus medius | reverse complement strand
AAAAAAAAAAAAAAGGCCTATAAATACTGATATAGGAAAATGTTCAATTAGATTAAGACACATTTTTCTCAATATTTTATAGAAAACTTCTCCAGGGGACCCCTCCATAAGATATTTCAACATGACCTCAATTAGCAAATCCTCAGAGAACAAGACTCCATTTATCAAGTCACCTTACGTACAAAAGGGCTATCAGGAATTCTAGTCTCTTTTGAGTCATGATGGCAACAAATAAAAAACAAGAGGCAGGGCTACTGGTTCAAGTACCAATCTTTCATAGGACAGTATGACCATTATCCCAGGGCTCAAAAACACCAATTAACACCACCAGTCAGAGCAGGTAAAAGAGCTCAAGTTGAGAAGGACTGAAGGAGTAGTCTAAAGTAGCGTGGTCCCCAACCTTTTTGGCATCGGGGACCGGTTTCATGGAAGACAATTTTTCCACCGACCAGGGCAGCAGGCTCAGGCAATGATGTGCATCCTTGTTTTCCTAACAGGCCACAGCCCGGGGATTGGGGACTGCAGTTTTAGGGAGTAAATTCATGATCTAGTCTAGAACACCTACCAATGCTAAAACATAATAGTTATGCCTCCAGGGATGAACTTATAAGAAGAACATAAATGACTGGAATGTATCCATTTATCGGAAGAGGAATTACTGCATTTGAAATCATAGAATTCTAGTGTTGGCAGGGATTTGAGGGTCACAAGCAAACACAAAAAGGGTACACATAACATTCTTGTTAGGCAGATGATGGCCCAGTGTGATACTGTGATATAACAAGAAATATGTATTTGGTCTCTGACCACAGTTCCTGACATCGAACTCCTAAAGTCCTTATAACTTACTAAGTAATTGGGGTACTAGGAGAATCTTTTGTTCTATTTGGTCTTTGACCCCAGTTCCTGACACAGAGTTCCTAACACCTTTGTAATTTCCTGAGTGACAGGAGAATGTGACACAGCTCCTAGATCCCTTGAACTTTCCTGGATGACAGGAGCATCTTTTGTTCTAGAGAGGTGATTCTTGGTGGGCTCCTGGATAGCCTCAAGATGGGGGTTGGTTGCCAAGGGAACCAACCTTGTGATTAGAGGGTTGGAACTTTCAGTCTCACCCCCAGACCTCCCAGGATGGGAGAGGCTCTGAAGGTTGACTGAGCTGATCAGCAATGACCAATGACACAATCAATCACACCTATATAATGAAGCCTCCATGAAAACCCAAAAGGACAGGGTTTGGTTCAGGGAGCTTCTGGTTGCTCAACATGTGGGTAGCGCTCAGAGAGGGCATGGAAGCTCTGCATTTCTATACCTTGCCCTATGCATCTCTTCCCTCTGGCAGCTCATCCATATACTTAATAATATCCTTTATAATAAACCAATACACGTAAGTCAGTGTTTCCCTAAGTTCTGTGAGCCGTCCTAGCAAATTAATTGAACCCAAGGAGAGGGTGATGAGAATTCTAATTTATAGCTAATCAGAAGCATGGATCACAACCTGAGGCTTGTGATTGGCATCTGAAACAAGTGGAGGCAGGTAGGGGGAGCAGTCTTGTGGGACTGAACCCTTAAGCTCTGAAATCTGATGCTACCTCCAGGTTGATAATGTCAAATTTGAATTAAATTACAGGACATTCAGTTGGTGTCCACTGGAAAATCTGGTGCCAAAAGTTGTGCTGAATGGTATGTGGGAATAAGAAAAAAAATTTTTGTTTTTTCCTTTATACTCAGTCTCTTTGGGAAAACTCAGCATGAAGAATAGCTAAAAATTCAACCCTTGGCCCATTCCTTTAGGCTTTGCTTGAATATTCGTGTGCTATTTCTGCCTAAACCTTCTTGCTTGTCAATGATGTTGGCTGCCTACTTAGACTTCAAATCATACCTGCTCCATCTAATTCAGATTTTGACTTTGTCCACTATATTCTCAGGGTCCTCTGACATGTCAGCCCTTCTAAATATAATTATGTCCCTGGCCTGGCACCACTTCAGGTCAGTTCCCAATTATGGCTGCCCCTGGTCTGACCGCATGTATGAAACAGCACTAACACCACCACTCTCAACTCTGCCCACTGCTCGGTCCTAACAGCCCTATGACCGCAGGGAAGTTTAATACTGAAGGAACTCATCCTAGGCTCACCAGTCCAACAATCTTCTCTGACTTATGTATCTATAGTAGCCTTTGACTGGCTGTTACTAACATTCTACCAGGGCACAAGACCATCTGAGATTCTGATAACAACTATAGACCTTCTCCTACGGAAAGGCCTGAATGCACGTATAATATTGTAAATAATTTCACACAGTTCCCATGAATCCTAAGAATGCTTGCTAACTATAACAGGTACTCTTATATTTTAAAAATTAAATACAGATTCCACACATTCTATACACATATACACATGTACACACACACACACGCATACACAAAAACACAGAAATTTTGTTTATGTCTAGAGTAATACCTAAAGACATGCTTTTTCATTGTTTCTCTTGTTCTTTTTAATTGTTTAAGTCCCCAAGGGATCTGGATCAATTAAGTTTGAGAGCTAATGCACCATAGGAATTAGAGCTCTGGTCTCCAAAAAAGGTGACTACTCAAGGCAATTATCTGGAGTACATGGAAAAATATTAAAACTCCATTTACATTTATTTTTATTTAACCCTTTTTGTTTGCAATTATCTGTTTCATAATTTACATATTATTACAATCATTCATGTGTATTATTTATAGGTAAATAAAAATACATATACTATATGTGTTTTAAAAACTTACTTATATAAAGTTTACATACTACTTCTTCAGGGAAATGACAGTAATAAACAGTGCTCTTGAGCTACCATCAAGAACTAGTGAAGTCATAAGAATTAACTGCAATGGTCTACACTGGCGTGGCCTAATACCTCCCACCAAAACCATGCCTGCAATGATATAACTCAGTATCATGTTTCACACCCCTATACTCCAATAGTTCAAACACTGTACAACTTTCATAAAATACAGCAAGCCATTAGATCAATACTTGTAATCTGAAAAGCAGCACTGACTTGCAATCATACTGTTATAAAAAGGTATAAGTAGCAGAGTGTTCTCAAGATACAGCAGGCACACTAAAGACATTTTATAAACGTGTACACTACACTTCAGTACTTCTCAAATCAGAAAAGATCTAGTATGAAATAAGGCAGACAATATAGATCTATGCTATTCAACATAGTACCCACTAGCCACATGTGACTACTGAGCACATGAAATGTGGCTAGTGTCACATGTTTAAATGATATTTTGGATGCATTAGGTTAAATAAAATATACTATTAAAATTGATTTCACCTGTTTACTGTCACTGTTTCTATGTGGCTATTACAACTTTTAAAATTATATGCATGGTATGCATTATATTTCTATTGGACAGTACTGGTCTAGAGAATAATAAAATAGGGAATAATCTTCAAATTAGACACTATTCGTTATAGATAACTTTATTTTCATCCCAATATGATCCAAGCTCCACCCCAACCATAAGTATGTTCAAAGTAATATAAATTATTTACATTGCAAAATTTTTGCATGGCTCTAGGTTTTAAGACATTAATTCAACAAGAATATACTTTTCTTCTCATTGGGAAAAATAAGCAAACATAGTAGCCTAGTAAGAATGTTATATCCATGCAACCTAATGCAAAACCATGAAGTTAAAAAAGACAGTTCTAAAACATTCTAAAAAACCAAATTTATTTCACTGTAAGCTAAATAAACACAGGATTCATGTAGAGTTTTGTAATACTTTAAAAATTGGGCTTCACACATAAAATCTTTTTTTTTAAATATAGAATTTATCTCCTATTAACATTGCTAGATTGACATTTTCACTTTCCCCTCTTGAAACTATCATCTCTTTTAAGAGAACAAAGGTGCTAAATCAATATGTTTCCTAGCCTTTTCCTTTCCGAAAGCTATAGCAGAGATAGCAGATTTGTTCTTAACACTCACTCAACCACATTCTAGCATGTCATATAACACAAGAGTGGCTAGAAAGCTAGAGGGTACTTTTGCTAGACTCCCTTGCAACTTTGGATCTGCATGTGCTCTAGGTTTCCCAAGCAGAAACACTCCTAGGAGAAAGGAAACAAGGAAAAGTAGCAATCAAGCCCAGGCAGATCCAGCAATGGTAATGGGCAGGGTGATGATTCTTCCAGGGCCAGCAGCAAAGACTGAAACTCCTCATTCAGCAGCTTCCAAACTTGAGCAGAGCAAGTTCTAAGTTCTAAGACCAGAGACAGCTGTAGCTCACTTAGTAAGCCAGTTGAAAAGTGTGGTTCCAGGAGCTACTCCTAGTTCAGCCCACAGTCCATTCTGTCTACCCCTTCAAAGATCTTATAAAATACTACACATTAATAAATTCCCTTCTGATTAAACCAGCTATAATATTTCTGTTGTCTGCCACTAAAAGTCTTTTCTAACATATAGGCCAAGCAAACAGAACACATAAAATAAATTTTCAAATATTAAACTAAGGCTTAAAATTATAGCTGTGGTGGCACAACAACATGAATGTATTTAATGCCACTGAAATGTACACTTTAAAATGGTCAAAATGGTGAATTTTGTGTTATGTATATTTTATCACAATAAAAAAAAGAATTTCATAAACACACCAAAAAAATCTATAAATATAAGCCTAGGATTCATGAATTCTCACATAAATCTAATTTTATTAACTTACTCCTTTTCCAATAGTTATGAACCAAGTAAGACACTTAGCCTCTTGGTCTAGCCTCATAGTCCCCAAGTATAAAAAGAGGAAGAAAACTCAACATATGTTAGAGATAAGACAGACATTAAAATTCTGCAGTATGAAGGGGAAAAGAGGAACAAGGTAATATTTGTTACAAAAATTACTATGTGTCTATTATGGGCCAAATGTTTTACATATATTCTCATAGAACACATTAACTGTCATATGAGTTGTCTTTAAGTCACAATAGTTTTGAGCCCGGGGCCTCGTGAAGCATATGTAACTCACACATCTCTTCACCTTTAGAGCCATGAGAACTATTTTTCAAGTTGCATAAAACTTATGAACAGAAAACAATAAAAAATAACAAATTTTTCATTAAATTAGAAGGGATTGTTTTGTTTTCAAAGTTTTTATTCTATTTTCCTAATAAAACACAGTGGTCCCAAGGAAAAAAATTGTTTTTTCTAGTGTGGCAGTCAATGTGTTAATACCCACAATAACCCTTCAAGGTGTGTGTTATCCTTTATTTTAACTGATGAGAAAATGGAAGAAGAAAAGCTAAGCAACTTGGCCAAGGTGCAAAGCTTGTGACTATTGGAGTAATGACAGATCAAGATCTATCTGACTCCAAAGCCCTGGTTCTTCCTACACCACATTTCTCTTACTGAATGCCACAGCCACAGTGCTCAGCAGTCAAGGGCTAATTAAATTATCCACTGTGATGGAATCATCACAGAGCCAGGAAAGCAATTCCTGAAAATTGTCACCTAGACCATTAATATAGTATGCCCTGTAGAGTCAAGTGTGATGTTCAAAATACAGAAATAACTGGATGATTATTATAATGATAATAGCATCCAGCTACCATTTACCGAGTGCCTATTATGTTTAAAGTGCTTCATATACATTATTTCATTTAATTCCCTCAACATCCCAGTAAGAAATGCACAGTAGGTGTTGCCTTCGTTTTATGATAGAAGAAAATGAGAGGCAGAGAGATTAAGAACTCTGCCAAAAATTACGGCTCAAGTCAAGTTCAGTGCCATAATTTGAACCCAAATCTCTGATACATAAGCATGTGGGCAGGCACCACATCTTATACATATTTCCTGTTATCCTATACAAGGCCAAACAAGGGCTTTATGCAGGTAAATATTCAATAAATTAGTGATATTACTCTGAAATTAGGGACACCAAAAAGGTTATATAACTTCAGCAATCCAGTGCAGAAATGGAGTGAAAAGACATGAAGGTCAACGTATGTTTTCCAGAAGGAGTGAAAGGATCAGACTCCCTACCCTTCCTCGCACTCTTTTAGCTTAGCCCATCCCTGACATCATCTCTCTACCACAAGGAAAAGAAGAGATACAGACAAGCACTATGACTTGCTCTATCAACCTGACTACACTGTTAGAAATTCTACTTCATGTTGTCCTTAGAGAACTGAAAGAAAGCAAGAAAATGCTGTAGATCATCTGAAGTTCTTGTTAAAACAGATTACTAGGCCCCACCCTCAGAAATTCTGATTCACCAGGTTTGGGATGGGGCCTGAGAATCTGCAAATCTAACAAGCTCCCAGGTGAGATTAACACTGGACCACACTGTTCCGGCAAGTGTTAACAGCTCTTGACCAGCTCTACGTCGGCAAGTGTTAACAGCTCTCACAACAGCTCTTGACCAGGGAAATAACCGAGCAGCACGTGGAGAGTGGAGAACAGCCTTTATTCCGTCAGCATGTTCCGCTGACTTCTGATCTTCTGACCCCCCCTCCCTTGTTCTCCTCCAGTTTTTATACCCTTGGTAGGACTCAAAAAGCGTCCAATCAGCAACAAGTGTTAACATCCAATCAGCGACAAGCTATAACATCCAATCAAGAACACACTTTAACATCCAATCAGGATCGCGCAAGCAGCTCGGCCGTGGAGGGGCCTGGAGCACTGCAGGGACCCGGAGCAAGAGCGGCGCCACCTCCCACTTTCCCTGTCAACACTAGTTTCAATTATTATCATCCTAAAACTTCTTGAACTTTGGTAAATTTTGTCCACCAAGTTCAGCCACCAAACAGTAACTAATAATAATTAGGAAGATGGTGTTTACCTCCTTCTTGATATATAACATGGCTTTGAAATGGAGATATAAATTATAAACAAGCCAGAAAAATAGCCAAAGTGTTGGCAGAGTTGGGGCTAGGGAGGAGACTACATGGTCTGTATCCAGATAATTACTGGGTCTTCAATATGTCAAGGAGACATTTACAACTATTAATGACCCAGTTATATATATTCTCTAGAAGTTGTGGGGTGGGGCAAAGGAAAAAAGGACATTTTATAAAAAAGATGCCTGCACCCAGATATTTATAGCAGCACAATTCACAATCGCAAAGATGTGGAAACAACCCAAGCCCCCATCAATATATGAGTGGATTAATAAAATGCAGTATATATACACCATAGAGTACTACTCAGTCATAAAAAATGGTGAATACCTCTTGTATTAACCTGGATGGAACTGGAGACCATTCTTCTAAGTGAAGTATCATAAGAATAGAAAAACAAACAGCACATGTACTCACCATTACATTGCAACTAATTGAACAACACTTATGTGCACATATGGAAATAAAACACATCCAAAATCAAGCAGGTGGGAGGCGGGAGGAGGGGATGGGTAAATTCACACCTAACAGATACAATGCACACTATTTGGGTGGTGGGCACACTTATAACTTTGACTCAAACTGTACAAAAGCAATTTATGTAACCAAAACATCTGTACCTCCATAATACTCTGAAATAATAAAAAAAGAAAGTAGTTGTAGGGAAAGGGAATAAAATTTGAAAAAAATTACAAAGTATATAACTAACGTAGAAACTCAGCACAAAGAGAAAATGTTGGCCTACACTGGTGTAAAAACTTTACCTTTTGATAATAAATGTGCCTAATTTTTAGTAAAATAACATTAATAAATATTTCCCAAATAAACGTTACGACTCTTAGCAGCATAAAAAGTTAATAGCAATGGGAATTCAGTATATTCCCAGATGATAATAATGAGCTACAAAAGGTTATGAAAACCCAAGACAGCAATACTCAATGATGGAGTCACTGTTTTCTTTTATTTACTAACAGAGAAAGAAGCTTATTTATTTAGTATCATTATGACAGACCCACCCATATATGGAAATAGTAGCTTGTGTTGTTAACTCAAAATATGGTTACAAACCACACATGCTGGGCCACAAAGAAAATCCAGTTTCCTAAAGCAAAAATGCTACCATTTAAAATTACATGCTAGCTAAATTAACAGCTTATAGAGTACAGTCTTCCATTAAACAAAAGGCAGTACATGTTTTGGTTTTGTTTGTTTTAATTCAATTGACATCAAGTCACTTGAAGACTACCTTGATACCATATCAAAATAAACAAAAACAGAAAAAGTAACCATAAACTGATAAATTTGCCATTAAAATTTAGAACTTCTACACAAAAGAAGACCTTATAAACAAACTAAAAAAAAAGACAGTCTACAAACTGGAAAAACGTATTTCTCATACACATAACCAATAATGACATAATAGTAGAAGATGGTAGGAGAAAAAGTCTACAAATCAATAAGAAAAAGATAAATAACCCAAAAGAAAAATAGGCAAAAAAAAAAAAGACCACATAATTAACAGAGGAGAAAACCTTAAATGATCAATACATAAAAGATGCTCAATGACAACAGAAAAATGCATATTAAAATAACCCTATGAGATTCACACCTATCAGAATATTTTTTTAAAAGTCTAACAATATCAATGTTGCCTGGGAGATGGTGAAACAAGAATTCTCTTACACTTTCAGGGAAGTAAAGAATTCTCTTCCAAATTGTTGAGCAATTTGGCAATATCAACTAAAGCTAAAGATTCTATTCACTACAATCCAGTAATTTCACCCCATTACATATCATCAGTGCTAAAGAAACTCATAAGGTATACAAAATACTTATACAAGACTATTCATGGCAGCATTGTTTGTTATAGCAGAAAAAATGGAAAATAACCTAAATGTCCAGCAACAGCACACAGATAAACAGAGGTATAATCATACAACTGAATATACTATAGCCCTGAAAATCACTGAACTACAACAGTAGTGCAATGGGCTGAATGGCATCCCCCCAAAGTTAATATGCTGAAGCCCTAACCTCTAGTACCTTAGAATGTGACTATCTTTGGAGATGGGGCCTTTAAAAGCTGATTAAGTTAAAATACAGCCATTAGGGTGGGTCCAATCCAATTTGACTCGTGTCCTTCTAAGAGGAAATTTGGACAACAGAGAGAAACCTGGGATGCTTGCGCACATACCAAATGAGGACCATATGAGCAAGAAGGTGAACAACTACATGCCAAGGAGAGAAGCCTCAGAAGAAAACAAACCCGCCAACACCTTGATCTTAGATTTCCAGCCTCCAAAACTGTGAGAAAATAAATTTTTGTTGTTTAAGCCACCTACTCTGTGATATTTTGTTATGGTACCCCTAGAACTAACACAAGTGGTCTCAATCTTAAACATTCAAAAGAATTACCTGGCAAGCTCATTAAAACACAGATTATGGGGCCTTACTCTCAGTTTCTACTCACCAGGTCAGGAGTAAGACCTGAGAAAGAGCTAACTTTACGGGTATGCTACCAAGTTTAGAAGGGCTCTGCTCTTGGTTTAATGCTCCATTGTCATCTTCTTGAAATATTAATACTTTTTGAAGAGCCCAGCATTTTCATTTTGTACTGGGCAGCACAAATTATGCATCTGGTGCTGGCCTGAGAATTTGTATTTTTAACAAGTTCCCAAGTGACACTGAGATTGCTGGTCAGGGACCACATTCTGAGAACCACTGAACTATAGCAACATTTATCAACCTAGATAAGTCTAAAAATAAAATATTAGACAAAAAAGAGCAAAGTTGCAGGAGGACAGGTATAAACTGTTCCGGCAAGTGTTAACAGCTCTCACAACAGCTCTTGATACTGGAAATAACCGGGCGGGATGCAGAGTCGGAGCACTGTCTTTATTCCGTCTGCACCCTCAGCCCTCTTCTGTTCTTCTGATCCCCCTTCCCCGGGCTCCTCCTGCTTTTATACCTTTGGTAGGACTCAAAAAGCGTCCAATCAGCAACAAGCATTAACAACCAATCAGCTACAAGCGTTAACATCCAATCAGCAACGAGCTATAACATCCAATCAGGAACAGTGGGATTCAAAAAGTAACCAATCAGGATCGCGCAAGCAGCGCGACCAGAGGACTGGAGCAGGCGGCGGAGCATAGAGCGCGGGCCAGACTGTCCAGTGCGGTCTGTCTACGAGGCCCGGCTCCAGCAGTGCGCACCGCACACCCGCCCGCCCCTGCCTCCAGCCTGCTCCGCACAGCACCGGCCCGCGGGGATGCCGAGCGGCGGGGAGGCAGCGAGCGGGTGCGTCCCAGCGCCCGGCGGTTTTCCCCATCAAAACAGCATTTATACAGAGTTTTTATTATTGATATATACATATGAAATAAATGCATAAAAACAATTATGGTAAACACCTAATTCAGAATATTTGCTACCTCTGAGGATAGGAAAAGGAGAAAGGAATTAGGGATTAGCATCATAGAGATCCGCATCCCTGTACATTTCTTTAAGAAATAAAAAATTAAAAACTGAATAGACATGGTGTGAAATAATAGGTAATATATATATTGTTCTCTGCCCCTGGTTCTTCACAGAGAGCTCCTAAATCCCTAGAAATTCCTGGCTGACAGGAGCATCTTTTCCTGTAATAAAGCAACTCTTGGTGGGCTCATGGATGGGGACTGTTGACCAAAAAGACCAACCTATGACTAGAAGCTTGGAACCTTCAGCTCCACCCCATCCCCATCCTCTGGGATGGGGAGAGGGGATAGAGACTGAAGTAATAATCAATCATGCCTAATGAAGCCTCTATAAAAATCCCTGAAACTACAGGGTTCGGAGAGGATCTGGGATGCTGAATAAATCCATGTGCCAGCAGGGTGACACACCCCAACTCCACAGAAGATCCCACACTCAGGACCCTTCCAGATCTCACCCTATGTATCTCTTCATTTGGCTGTTCATTTGTATCCTTTATCATATCTTTTGTTAATATAATAAACCAGTAAAGGTGAGTGTTTCCCTGAATTCTATAAGCCACTCTTAACAAATCAATGAAACCCAAGAAGGGGACAGTGGGAACCTCTGATATGGAGCCAAGTTGGACATAAATTGTAGGTAACCTACCAGTTGTGACCTGGCATCTGAAGTGGAGGACAATCTTGTGGGACTGAACCCTAAACCTGTGGGGTGTGAGACTGTCTCTAGGTAGATAATGTCAAAATTAAGTTAAACTATAGAACACTCAGCTGGTGTCAGACAATTGGTTAGTGTGAGAAAAAGCCCCACACACATTTTGGTGACCAGAGGTGAAATATTCTGTGTTGAATGTGAATGTAGAAGAAAAAGAGTTGGTTTTTCCTATTTATGCACATAGCAAGAAGGTTGAGACTTGCCAAAGCTAGGAAATATTTACATTCTATTATTCTCTGTGGTTTTTTTGCACTTTTCTGTAAAATTAAAACACAAAGAAGTTTGAAAGGAAAAAGAAATGAATCTTAACTTTTACATAATCTGAGTAAATCCTAGTAAAATACTTCATTCAAAATTAGAAAATTTGCCAGAGAAGAATTTCACAAATTCTATTTATCAAAAAGTCCTTTTATAATCAAGATATAGTTATTCGAAGTTTGACAATCATAATTTTAAAAACAAAAGGATATAAATCCATTTTAAATGCAAAATGTACTCTAAAAATAAGTAAAAGACCATGCAAATTAACATACTAAAAATAAGAACTACCATCCTTTGAAAATAATAACTGTACCATACAGGTTAGTGTGACGCTAGTATCTCTTTTGCATGAAATACCACAAATAAATTTTAAGCTGTTTATATTAACACAATATAGTGGGTGATAAAATTTCTCCAAACCTACAGAAAGTAATATGAAAAAGTTATATTTCTAAAATATAGAAAATCTATTTGAATTACAATGAAAGAAATAAATACTAAATATTAGAAAGAAAATTTCAATCTAAAAATTGGGAAGAAATGCAAATTTTATAAAGGATACTTTTAACTATCAACTATCAACAAATAATGAATAACCATGCTGCTGTTCTCATTTTAGTGGGGATATAAAATGGTAAACTTTCTGGAAAGCAATTTGGCACATTAATCAAAGACCTTAAAAATATTTACACAATTTGATGTAGTAATTTTCTTCCTTGGAATATATTCTATGGAAAAGATCAAAGTAAGCACAATAAATATTCATGTACAAATGTTAATCACAATATTATGTATAACAGAAAAATTATAACAATATTAAAAAGTTGTGATATATCCAAATGATAAATGAAATTTAATGATATTTATAAACTATATAAAATGAAGTAAAAAAGGAAAGTTATAAAGTTATACATTATGATCTTGACTATGGAAAACTATAAAATTAAAAGAAAAAATATGAGTGGAAATATATCAAACATTAACAGTCTGTCTTTGGATAATGGGATCATGGGTGATTTGTTTCCTCAGCTTCTTTTCTGTAATGTATATATGTCACTTTTACAATTAGAAAAATAAAAAGAGAAAACAATTAGCACTTACAAGCAAAAAACATTTACAACTAAGGTATTAAGGCATTTAATAAAGTATCTTCACTGTTAATTATTTTAATAAATCTTTAATAATTATTTTTACTGAAATATTCATTTCAGTAAAAAGCTAACTGGTAGCTATGAAGAGATAATGTACCTTTCAAAATGGAGACATATTCTTCCAGAACACCTTCGAAGTTTTCTCTATTCTAATAGAGAATGTACCTACATTTGTTCACATGCATTTACATCTGTTCTAGCTTCAAAGTATCTACATACCCTAAATTGGTTTCTTAATCTAGCATTCTAGATCATTATAAATTGAACAGCCTGAATCACACATATTCATCAATCTGTCTAATGATAATAGCTGAGACTCCAGGACCTCCAAGTCACTGAGCTGTTCTCTTTCTAAACAATATCTGTTTTACAAACCGTATCTATAAGGAAGGGATCATCCCCTTGATGTTGTAGATGAGTGAACTCAGAGGTTAAGTAACTGTCACACAGCTAGAAAGTGGCAGAATTGCAATTTGAATTTTGGTGATTCAACCACAATACATCACACCACCTTTCAATATAGGTAGCATCCCATAAAATGCTGGGCTTTGCCAATTTAACCCTGCCCTCTAAGGATAAACAAGGACAGAACTACAGAAAAAGATACAATTATAAAGAAAATGTAACTGAAGAAGCTGTCTACCAATCATGGGAAAGTATTTCAATCATTACTTTGTACACTTAACTATGGAACACTTTGACCTCACACAACTGAATCAATTAATCTGAGGCCAGAAGTAAGAGAATATAGGTAATCAGGTAAAGTGTTACAGCAAACTGTATTTTTCAGAAATGACCACAGCAATATTTCCAATTCCCTGTGCCCTTCCAGCGGCTTGCTACTCTCTCATTCAGAGGCATAGACAATTTCCCCTGCATCTTAAATTGAGCTGGCCTTTCTATCAAGGAATAAAATGTCTTAGTAGTACTGACTTCCAAATATAAGCTATTTTAATATAAATAGGGAATATAATCCGACACACACACACCCCTCTCCTTCCTCTCCTTCCTCTCACCCTTAGAACCCAGACACCATACTGTGAGGAAGCCTGGGCCACATGGAAAGACCATGTGTAGGTGTTCTGACCAACATCCAATCCCCACACGTGTACATGAGCAAGCCATCAGATGATTCTGGCCCTCACCTTTGAGCCACACTGACACAAAGTGTAGAAGTGTAGCAAAGACAAACTATGCCAAATGAACCCTTCAAAATTGCAGACTCATGAGCCAAAGGCATAGTGTCATTGTTTCAAGCCACTGAGTTTTGCAGTGGCTTGTAAAGTAGCAAAAAATAATCAAAACAGGTGTCATGGACTCTACTCACAGCAAGTTAAACAGTTTAGTGATTATTCCCTGTGAACTTGTATGATAGTTTTCTACAATTATCCTCTTTTTGAATTAGCTGAACCGCACCCCACAACTCCTTTGATTTATGGTTGGTCTCAGGAGATTTGAGCCTTCTGAGCTGCTTGATTCTCATTTTATAGTCACACTATTCACCTTGTTGAAATAAAATATCACCTTAAAGGTTAATGTTATATCTTTTCAGGGGTAAATTTTAAGAAAGTATGCCAAGAAAGTCCCCTCTAAAAGACAAAATCATTGCACCCATATTTTGGCTTATATCACCAAAGACACTCATAGAAAATTGTCATCAATTACCAATGCTCCCCAGAGTACAATATTTCCACAAAATATTGTAATGGATAGAGAATATAGAGCAAAACTGTGAGGAGAAACTCCACCGATTTGAGTGGAGAAGAAAGGAAAACTGATATCACACTGCATTTCTGAGGCAGACATCTGTACTCTGCAGATTTGTCCACCGATTTAGGCCAGTGCTTTGACTTCAATTTATTTTTTTTTTTTACCTATAGCTTCACATGTACTTTCTAATCAGCTGAGTTGAAAGAAGTGACAAATTCTCTTTTTTCATGTAAATGTAGCATGATTTTCCTATACAGAAAACATTTCAATGATGAGGTTTGCATGAAGCCAACTAAATGCAAATAGAACAGAAACACTGAAATCAGTTTATAGCTTTTGGGAAAGAGTTTTAGGATGGTAGTGGCAAATGTCACATTAAAAGTTAGCCAAGGTTAGTTAGTTGCAGAGATTAATGATCAAATGGTATGACCATAATATGCTCCTTGATGGTAAAATACCTCAGGCTGGTAATCAAATAGAAATTCCATAAAGATGAGAAAGGAAAAAAAAAAAACAAAAAAAACCACTTTGGTTTGTAGACATGGTTTTCATTAGCATAAGACCTTTTTGATAGCATAATGAAGACCAAACTGTTCCTTCCTACTAAATCTAGGTCTATCTAAGCTTTAACTTCCCAATAAAATTTTATTCAGAGTCACACAGGATAGAAAAGATTACTGTCATTATCATTGGCAAAGTAAAATTCCTATTTGCCCTTGATTAACTTTTTGAACATACAGCATATGTACACTGGGCTATTTCATAAAATACATGTTATGTATTATGGATTCAGAGTTCATTGCCAAAACAATTTATATCCAATTCTTTGATGGATATAATATTCTTGAAATACATCAACTTCAGATTAAAAAATGTAAAATGAATCCAAAGTTTTATCTGTAATCTCCTTTTTGAGGGGAAAAAAACTACAAAAAACTGCAAAAGTATAAAGAACAATGGAAATCAAAGTGAAGGAAGACTTAAAGATATTTATACTTTTTAAAATCCATTTTTAAGATGATTCTTTCCTTTACCATTCATATCTGTTGTGTAAAACACCATGGAATCTATGAAGTTTTAAGAGCTTATTTGAATTAATATGAACTAAACAGCTGAAAATACTCAAAACTTTAAAGCACATTGGTTACAGGAGCATGTTTTCTAGATGGTTGGGGCAAAACAAACTATTCAAACCCAAAAAAGGGAGTAACAAGAGTGAGTAAAAGAATTTGCAACAATTCCTACTACAGAGAAATGTTCACATTAAAACAGAGGTCATCCATGGCCTATAGACCTCTTTTGTCATTAATCTGAATGTGAATATCCCTGGAATTGACTACAGTTCCCACCATGCCCTACCAAGTATTCCGTGGATATTTCAATGCTCCCTAAAGAATGTGAGTTAGGACAGCACAGTGGCTCAAGCCTATAGTCTCAGGATTTTGGGAGGCCAAGGCAGGAGGATTCCTTGAGCCCAGGAGTTGGAGACCAGCCTGGGCAACGGCAAGACCCTGTCTTTACAAAAAAATTTAAAACTAAGCTGGGTGTAGTGGTGTATATCTGCAGTCCCAGCTACTCTAGAGGCTAGGGCAAGACGATTGCTTGGGCCCACAAGTTCAAGACTGCAGTGAGCTACAATTAGGCCACTGTACTCCAGTCTGGACAACAGAGAAAGACCCTGTCTCTATTAAAAATAAATAAATTAGCGAAATCTACTCTAGACCCTAAGATAGGGGAAGAGAATATCTATTTTATACATTACTACATCCTAAGCCCTTGGTAGTATTACATACATTCAAAATATGTTTGTTGAATGAATTAGAAGAAGGGATACAGGTAAGGAGGGAAAAAAACAAAGGAAGGAAGAAAGAGAACAGATGTTCTGCTGTAAACATGAGTAAACAGAAAGTTCAAACTATAAAATATAATTGTTTCCCAAGAAAACAATTTTCAGTTAAATTTCCTGACCACTAACAAACCAGAACCCTGGCATTATTTCCCTATGAAAACCATCTAGAAAACCCTGAGCAAAGGCTCAAAATGCTGCTGGAACCTCTAAATATATAACAGAAGAGAGGACATATGCATATAACAACTAAGAACAAAAACTATAGTATAAGAAACAAGAAAAATAAAATGGTACACTAGAAAACAGCTATTTAACACAAAAGAAGGCAATAATGGAGGAATAGAGAAAGAAATAAGACATGCAGAATTCAAGTAGCAAAATGGCAGGTGTAAATCTTACCTGATCAGTAATTACATTAAAGGTTAGTGGATTAAAAGGCATAGATTGGCAGAATAAATAAGAAAACATGATTCAACTATATGTTATCTACAAGAGATATACTTTGTTTTCAAAGCTATAATAGGTTGAAAGTAAAAGAATGGAAAAAATGTATCATACAAACAGTAACCAAAAGAGACTTGCACTGACTATACTACTATTAGACAAAATTGAAATTAAGAAAACAATTATAACTAGAGACAAACAAGTACATATTATAATAATAAAAAGGTAAATCTATCAGGAAGACATAACAATTTTAAACATTTATGACAGAATAAGACAATCCCAAACTACATGAAGCAAAAGCTGACAGAATTGAAGGAAGAAATACCTAAGACAATAATAATAGTGACTGCAATACCCAACTTTCAAAATGGCAACAAGTAGGCAGAAGATCAAAAAGAAACCAGAAGACTCAAACACCACTATAAACCAACTAGACCTAACAATCATTCATAGAATAAGACATTCAACAACAGAATATATTCTTTTCAAGTATACACAGAACATTCTCCAGGATAGACCAGATGTTAGGCCATAAAACAAGTCTAAGTTTAAAGGGAATAAAGTCATACAAAGTATGTTCTTTAACCAGGATAAATTTAAATTAGAAATCAACGAGAAGAAATTTGGGGCATTAATAAAGATGTGGAAATTAAACCACACACTTCTAAATAAGCAATGGGTAAAAGAAGAGATCAAAAGGGAAATTAGAAAATACTTTGTCTTGAATGAAAATGAAAACACAACATACCAAAACTTATAGGATACAGCTAGAGAGGTGCTCACAGGGAAATTTATAGTTATAAATCCCTAAATTAAAAAGGAGTATCTTAAACAAATAACCTAAACTTCCATTTTAATAAATTAGAGAAAAAAACAGCAAACTAAATCAAAAGCAAGCAGAAGAAATGAAATAATAAAGATTAAAGCAAACACTAATGAAATAGAGAAAAGAAAAACAAGAGAGAAAATTAACAAAGTCAAAAGTTGGTTCTTTAAAAAGATTAACAAAATTAACAATCTTTAGCTAGACAGATCACAAAAAAAAGAGAGAAGAGAGGACATCACTATTGACCTTACAGAAACAGAAATGATTATAAGAGAATACCATGAACGGCATGCCAACAAATTAATTATTAATAGATAACCTAAAAAAAACAGACAAATCCAAGAAAGACACAGATTACTGAAACTGACTCAAGAAGAAAGAGGACATCTAAATGGACCTATAACAACTGATGATAATGAATTAATAATCAAAAAAAACTTCCTACAAAGAAAAGCCCATATTCTCCTTCACTGGTGAAGTCCACCAAGTATTTAAAAGAAGTAACACCAATATTTGACAAACTCTTTCAAAAAATTTAAGAGAATACTTCCCAACTCATTCTATGAGGCTAAAATTTTCTTGAAATCAAAACCAGGTAAAAGACATCTCAAGAAATCTAGAGACCAGTATCCCTTATAAATATATAAATCAAAAATTCTCAACAAAATACTAGCAACCCAAATCCTAAACATACTAAAAGACATGACCAAGTGGTATTTATCCTAGGAGTGTACGGTCTATTCAACAATGGAATTAATCATTGATTCAAACAATAAAATATATCATATTAAAAGAGGACAAAAACCACATGATCATCTCAAAAGAACAACAAAAAAGCAACTGACAAAATCCAACATACTTTCATAACCAAAACACTCAAGAAATTAAGAATAGAAAGGAACTTCCTCAATATGATAAAGGGCATCCAGGAAAAATCCATAGCTAACATTATATATATAATGGTAAAAGACTAGAATCTTTCACCCTAAAATCAGGAACAAGGCAAGGATGTTTATTCTTACTACTTTTATTCAATATTGCATTGGAGGTTCTAGTCAGGACAACAAAATACACACACACACACACACACACACACACAGGGCATCCAGAATGGAAAGGAAGAAGTAAAAATACTTCTATTTGCAAATTACATAATCTTGTATATGGGAATTCCTAAGGAATCCAATAAAACTATTAGAACTAGTAAATGAGTTTAGCAAGTTTGCAGATGAAAAAAATCAATATACAAAAGTCAACAGTATTTCTATACACTAGCGATGTACAATGGAAAATGAAATTAAGAAAATAATTCCATTTCAAATAGCATCAAAAAGAATAAAATACTTAGGAATAAATTTAACAAAAAAAATAGAAAACTTGTACTCTGAAAATTACAAAGCATTGTTGAAAGATTTTTGTTGTTGTTGAAAGATATTAAAGAAATAAATGAAAAGACATTCCATGATCATAGATCAGAGGACTTAATATTGTTATCCCCAGTTATGAGCCTCTTTTTGTGATGTTATTGAGAAATACAAATAAAATCCTAAGCCCCTCAATCAACAGAACCAACTTCCCCTTGACCACAAGGACTCTAGAGAAACCTTCAAACTGAAATCCTGGCCATGACAGGAGTGAGAGGTCAGATGTGCCTCCTTATACCCATTTCTTGGCTAACTGCTGTCAGGCTTTCTTCCCTAAGGGTTAAACAGAACCAGCCCTTTGGAAAAAACTGATTTCAATCAACTACCTAATGCTGCTCCTCCCATTTTTTGGTTTCAGCACAATAACTGACCAGCATTCCTTCTTGATGAGAGGCCACCCACCACGGAGTTGTTCTGACCAGTCTATGGAGGATGTGAAAAGAGGGTTTTTGTGTTCTCTGCCTCACCTTTTGATGTCAGAGGGCCAAAAACTCCACCCTCGGATCATGCTAAGACCTCCATTTTCTGAACATGGACCCTGTGAAGTAGCATGAAGCTCAATTTCACATGTGTTTCTCCTTTCATGAATATTTAAGACACCTCCTCCAGCCTATTAAAAATGTCTATTTGGCTAACCCACTCAGCATAAATTTCTGTACCTTTACCCCATACTCGAAGCACTTGCTTTTAGGTTTTGGCCAGAGGCTCTGCTTCCCATCTGCAGGTTGTGGTATCCTCTTTTAGAAATAAAGCCTTCTTCCTAAAGTTATAGAATGGTGACTTTTTTGGTCACCATTATTGATCATTTATATAACTTCTTGGGAGAAATATGTATTCCAATACCTTGCTCACTTCCTAATTGGATTGTCTTTTTATTGTCTCATTTTTTGTCACCCAGGCAGGAGTGCAGTGGCTCGATCACAGTCCGCTGCAGCCTCAAATTCATGGTCTCAAAAAATCCTCCTGCCTCAGCCTCTTGACTAGCTGGGTTTACAGGCACAGGCCACTGAACCCAGCTAAATTTTTTTTTATTTTTGTAGAGATGGGGTCTTGCTTTATTGCCCAGGCTGGTCCCAAACTCCTGGGCACAAGCAATCTTCCTGCCTCATCCTCGAAAAGTGGTGGGTGGTGTGAACCACCACACAAAGTCAGACTGTCTTTTTATTGTTGAGTTGTAATAGTTTTTAATATATTGTGGATACAAGTTCTTTATCACTTACGTCGTTTGCAAATACTTTCTCCCATTCACTTTCTCCCTTTTCACTTTCTTGATGGTATCCTTTGAAGCACAAAAGTTTTACATTTTGATGAAGCCCAATTTACCTATTTTTTCCTTTGTCATTTGTACTTTTAATGTAATATCTGCACAGTAGGTGTTTGCTAGTTTCACTATACCAAGATGTCTCCATATTTCAGTTCAACTGAATCCCAAGTTAAGTAAAAGGGACAGGTACAATGAAAAGAGTAAAGTTTCAAAGGTTAGACATGGTGGTGTGCTTTCATTTATTCATTTAAAAGAATATACTTTTGTATTAATAGTAAATGTGGAAGTCTTTTAAATACCAACCTAAGTTGCTAGTTCCTAATATTGAACAAATGCACCATGTAACATCTCCCTTCTGACTACCAGACTATTGAACACTGATGAAGAAAAAGGAAATGTGGTAGTTGGATCCAATAAAAATGTATGCTTAGAGTCTTGGCTAGAAATTCTTGCTATAGGAAAATTCTTGCTGTTTTATTCTTTGGCCATATTAGTTGCTCCAAATCTTTCCCTCTCAACACTATCTCTGCCACCTCTAACTCTTAGCACATGACCCCTCTTTTCCTTCAATAAATTTGCTAGATTATTTAATATGAGCCTCTGATCTCCTCCTGTAACTTGTAAGTATATACTCATCCCACATATTTTCTTTCCTTCCTAATTCACTTTATGGTTTTCTTTTTCTCTCAGAGTTTAGCCCACACACCTAAGCAATCCCCTCCTACCTCCTTTCAGACTGAGAGCCACTAATTATTCCCTCTTTAAAATCTTCAGACTCTTTCTTATGATCAATGTCTTTGTACTTATTGATAAATCTATTCACTTACCTCAATCATTAAAGTTCTGTGCCTTAATGCATTAAATTATCACTTCAACTTTCTCTACCAAATTTATTCAAAACTGTCTACATTATCTCCATTTTCTTGAATTCAAATTTACTCTTCAATCCAGATTCAAATCATACCACTCTGCCAAATTCACCTGTTTACTATCTCACCTTTGAAACTTTCTTGTTTTGACTTCCGTGATAGTATTCTACACTCTCCTTGCTCTCTGGTCTTATTTCTGTCCATTTCTTAAAGACATCTCCTTCATCCTAGTACCAACTAAATACATGCATTCTTCAATGTTTTGTCACTGTATTTGCAACTGTAGTTAACATATTTTCCCAAAACCCACTTCTTCTGTCTTCTTTATCCCTCTCTATCAAATGTTCAACCCAATCTACATCTTTAATCAAGTCAGCCCTCCCACAAACCATATTGTTACCAGCCTTTGAGTGGAGGTTTTTCCAAGTTCTTGGTGTTAGTCAGGAAAAGAATATCAGGATGCACCATGTAAGCCAAGCATGCAACAGCTTTTACTGAAAGTGAAAGTACACTCTCAGAGAGGAGAGCAGGCAGGCTCAAAAGCGAGCAGCTGCACTGACAGGAAGTGGTTTTAGATCTTTTGTAGTCTTACTAACTAAGGGGAGGACTATTCAAGACTCAGGAGTTGGCTTTTATTAAGAATTTGGGTAGTAATTCCTAGAATTGGGTTCCCTCCTATTTTCATACTTTATATGGTTGTTTTAGAACTGTCATGGCAATTTGAAGGGAGGATAAATTTTAAAACCACAATGTAAATGATATTGTAATTAGCTAAAGTTCACATAAAGTGGCAGAGATAGCTGACAAGCCAGTTAAAGCCAGGTCTTGCCTGTGGTTAGCAGCGCTTCTAGTTAGCTTCTGCTTGGGGGTTGTTTACTTTAACACCTACATCCAATCTTCAAGCCCCTGCATCTGGTCTCACCCTGCTCTTAGTCTCCTTCATTAAAAACATTGCCTATCTGAACTCCTGATCATCCCCCCCGTCTTCTCCACTTCAGTAAGTCACAATTTTCTGCTTCCAGTTGCTCAGATTACAACTTGCTGTCATCCTGCTTCCTTCCTCTCACACCCCATATTCAATCTGTCATAATATCCCAATTCTCTATCAATAACATATACCCAGAACTAACGATTTCTTCTCACTTCCACTGCCACCATCTTATCCATGCCACCACCACCTCTGGTTAATGCCTCGACTGTTCCATTATCCTCCTTTCTACCTTTGCCCCATAGTCTGTTTTAATCCAAATGGCCAAAGTATTCCTTTTAAAATATAGATGAGATCAGTCACTCCTCTGCTTAAACTCCTCTGGCTTTCCATATCATTGTGTATAAGTAAAAGCCCTGTCAATGGCTTAGAAGGCCCAACCCCATCTTCCCCATGCTCCAGGCTCACCATACATGCTATCAGGCCTCATCTCTTAGGTCATTCCATTACAGTCACATTGTCCTCCTTAGGCTCCTAAATACAACAGGCATATTCCTTTCTGAGAAATGCCCAGATATCCTCATGGCTTATTCCCTCACCTCCTTCAAGTCTTTGTTCATATTATTACCTTCTCGGTGAGGCCCTTCCTGACCATCCTATTTAATATTGCAACGAGCCCCTTATACCACTCTCAATCCCCTGAATACTAATATTAAAAATATATTTTTTATTTTTTCCATAGCATGTACCCCTCTAAGATAGTACACAATTTACTTATTTTTATTATTGTTTGTCTTCTCTCTCTAGAATGTCACAGGAGAGCAGGGATTTTTTATCTATTTTCTTTACCTTCTATAAACCTAGCAACTAGAAAAATGTTTAGCAAATAATATGTAAATTTTGGTTGAATAAATTGCTAGTAGATATTAAGGCTTAATACTATATGAACAGGGTCTTTGTATTCATTATCTTTTTTTAATGAAGACGTTTATTTGCATAAATGTCATGAGTAGCATTTAATTCAATAATCATGCAATTCATATTTGAACTGAAAAGTTATATGGAGCCCATGTAAGTAGCATTGACTCTTCAATAGATAAACCTTCCCTGAACTCCTTGACCAGACAAAATCCTAAATATCCTTTCCAAGAACCATTAGAGTTTTATATTTTTTGACAGTTTGAGTAATCTATCAAATTCCTCCAGAACTCTTAGGCCACAAAACAGGTCTTAAAAAATTCAAAAAAATTTGAAATCATATCAAGTATTTTCTCTGACCACAATAGAATAAAACTAAGAATCAATAACAAGAAGAACATTGGAAACTGTACCAACACATAGAAAGTAACCATATACTCCTGAATGACCAGTGGGTGGATGAAGAGATTAAGAAAATTGTATAATTTCTTTAAACTAATGAAAATGAAAACACAATATACCAAAACTTACAAAATACAGCAAAAACACTACTAGGAGAAAAGTTTGTAGAAATTAAGTGCCTACATCAAAAAGGTAGAAAAACTTCAAATAAACAACATAATGCATTTGAAAGAACTCAAAAACAAGAGCAAACCAAACCCAAAATTAGTAAAGAAAAGAAATAATAAAGATCAGAGCAGAAATAAATGAAATTGAAACCAAAAATAATATAAAAGATCAATGAAATTAAAACTTGTTTCTTTAAAGATAAACAAAATTGATGACACATATTTATCAAGACTAAGAAAAAAGACAGAAGACACAAATAAATAAAATCAGAAATGAAAAAGGAGACATTATACCTAATACAGCAGAAATCCAAAGGATCATTAGAGACTACTATGAGCAACTATATGCTAATAAATTGGAAAACCTAGAAGAAATGGACAAATTCCTAAACACATACAACCTACCAAGATTGAACCAGGAAAAAAAAATCCAAAACCTGAATTGACCAATAACAAGTAATGAGATAAAAGCAATAAAAAATCCCATCAAAGAAAAACTCAGGAACTTTGTATTCACTGTTGAATTCTACCAAACATTTAAATAAGAATTAATATCAATTCTACTTAAACTATTCCAAAAAAAAATTGAGGTGGAGGGAATACTTCCAAACTCATTCTACAAAACCAACATACATCACTCTGATACCAAAACCAGACAAAGACACAACAAAAAAAGAAAACCATAGGCCCATGTCTCTGATGTATATAGATGCAAAATCCTCAACAAAATACTAGCAAACCAAATTCATCACGACATTAAAAAGATTATTCATGATCAAGTGGGATTCCTCCCAGGGATGCAAGGATGATTCAATATATGCAAATCAATCAATATGATACATCATATCAACAGAACGGAAGACAAAAACCAAACAATCATTTCAAATGATGCTGAAAAAGCACTCAATAAAATTTAACACCACTTCAAGATAAAAACCCTCAAAAAACTGGATATAGAAAGAGTACATCTCAACATGAAAAAAGCCTTTCATGACAGATCCAAAGCTAGTATCACCTTTCGTACCGCTCACGAGTTTTCTTGTGTTTCGCGCACCATCTGTTAAGGACCGCTCACGAGTTTTCTCGTGTTTCATGCGCCATCTGTTATGGACCTTAGATGTCAACACACTGTCTTGTCCATTAGGGAGAGTAGAGGTTTACCGCCAAATTTGCAAATGAAAACATCAAGAATGAAGAAAGGTGACATAATATTTTCCAGAAAAGGCGATATTCTTCTCCTAGCATGGAAAGACAAGTGGGTTGTCTGAATATCAAAGATCATGACACTTCTGTCTCGACAACAGGAAAAAAAAATAGAAAATCGGGAGGGAATATTGTAAAACCTGCCTGTATCGAGGAATACAATGCCCACATGAAAGGCGTTGACCG